>OY744605.1:58767397-58824897 GCA_963556255.1 Allolobophora icterica
TGCATACATACATACATACATACATACATACATACATGCATACATACATACATGCATACATACATGCATGCATGCATACATACATACATGCATACATACATACATACATGCATACATGCATGCATGCATATACCTACATGCATGCATGCATGCATGCATATCTACATACATACATTCATACATACATACAATGCATACATAAATGACAGCTACTCCATGCATATAAAGTTACAGTAGTAAATGGCATAATTGAAATGAATCGTTTTTGTTGCATTTTCTTTCAATATTTCAATAGTGCTTTGTTTATGCTATACAGTAGATACCACATATACAATGTTACATTGTGTCTTTGGTTACAGTCAGTTGAATAGATATAGGTAGAAAAAAGTAATTCGAGATGAACGTTAATCCAGTCTAATCTAATCTAATCTAATCTAATCTAATCTAGCATACAGGATTCCTTTAACAGCTTTCAAGCTCACGTAACTCGTCAGGGTTCGAACCTCGGACGCAGAGATGTGTCAATAATCCGACTAGAACATTATCACGACGGTATACACTGTGAGCATAAAATCTGCGCCGGTCACACCCTTGTTTATTTACAGAAAGGTCACACCGTCGCTGGTATACGTTAGTGTTCGCTGTTTCTAATTCTGTCTAAGTGAAATCGATGCCACTGACCTATGAAACAACGCGTAGCCTATATATGGCTTGTCACGTCAGCGTAAACAAATAGACACGTTGTTGCTAAAGGCAAATGAAGAAGATCCAATGTGTGTACCATAGGAGCAGCAGACGACACCTGACAATATGCTGTCCTCACTCCTTCAAATACTTCCATTCCATCAATAGAAATACTGAAAGCAGCTGGTTTCCACTTAAACATGATTTCTTTTATATCCGTTGCTATTACCTAAACCATCATCAACTGCGAAAAGTACTACAGTGTAGCGTAGTGTAACTAGATTTTACTTGGCGTCATTATATACCTCTTGTAGATGTTTCCCGCCAGCCTGAATAATGCTAGGATTCTTTAAGAATGAGGGGGTGCTCGGTATTGTAGTGGTTAGCGCGCTGGATTGCCAACCGAGAGGTCGGGGGTTCAAATCCCCGCCAAGGCAGAAATTTGGTTCGAGATTCTGCTCCAATTGCACCCCCTAGCCAACTCAGCTGTAATGAATACACCGACCGTACACTGCCGGTGGGAAGATGAGACAGCGAGGGAGAGGGCTGGTCACTCGCCCTCACATGCTGAGGCTAAGAAAATGAAGTCGCTAACACTTCATACCCATGGCTGCCTCAAGGCTAGCTTGAGGGACTGCTCTTTTTAAGAATGATATGTTCACCTGCCGGTGAATGATGCTGAAATGGCAGGAAAAATTTCAGTTCGTAGACTCTTGCATTCAGTCAACAGAATGATACTCTTACAACCTATGTAGTGTAACGTACCAGTAAAACTGGGTCTCTATTTATAATGCCGCGATTTACTAGATATTCACCAGAGGCCTAAAGTGGCGCCATCTCTGTATTATTCTTCAAGTTAGGGTTTTAGAATCTTGTCACCCACTCCGTTCCGAGATAATAACCAACATTTTCGACTATTCCAACGAAACTGTCAATTATTGAGAAACTGAACGATTAAATTCTGTCATGCATCAATAAATAAATTTACTAAATAATTTTAACAAATGAGACAGCAAATGTCGTTTTAGGTGCGATCTTGATCGACTTTGATCATGCCATAGATCGACGTAATAAAGAGCAAGAGGAAGCCATCAATTGTTCCGCTCGAAGACTATAAATAAAATATTATTTCCCGTATCAGGCGAAGTCTGGCCTCAGGGTCCATGCGTTCGAAGCTAATTTGATTTAGACCAACGGTACATCTCAAGAGGATAAACAGACAGACGATCAGGTGCATGGACAGAATGATATACAGAGACATACAGACGGACGGGCAGATAAACTTACAAATACAAACAGACGCACATAGGGTATTCAGACTGACAGAGATGGACAGACATGCTGAAAGAGAGACAGACAGGGGCGTCTATCCCCCGTAAGTCATTGGAGCAACTTCCCCTTCCTCCCTCTTTTCCCCTTCCCTCTTCCTCCCCCTCCCTAAAATGGTGGCACACACACTGACATATCCCCCCCATTTCTTGGATGGAGCATTTGCTCCACGGTTTCTATGGTGTAGACGCCCTTGCAGACAGACAGACAGACAGACAGACAGGCAGATAGGCAGACAGACAGGTAGACAGGCAACCAGAAAGACAGGAAAGCGATTAGATTTACAAAGAGACAGGTTACACCAACAGACAGACAGACGAAGAGTGGGACAGAAGACAGTGGAGACTACGGCTAGACGGACATGCTGCGACACCAACTGCATCATAACAGAAGATGCGTCTGTCTCGTTCTCGATTCTATTTCGCTTCTAGCCAGATCCGTCTTTATTAAACGACCCATCATCACTCTTCTTCCACCAACGCCCATCCATCCGTCTTCCCTCTGTCCCTCCCTCCATCCGTCTGCCCCTCCATCCGTCTGCCCCTCCATCCGTCTGTCCCTCCATCCGTCTGTCCCTCCTTCCGTCTGTCCCTCCATCCGTCTGTCCCTCCATCCGTCTGTTCCTCTGTTCGTCTGTCCCTCTGTCCATTCGTCTTTCTGTACGCCTATCCATCCCATCCGTCTCTTCTTTTGTCAGCCACTCCAGAGGCAAAAGATTCTCTTTAACGATTGCAGGAAGCGTTGAACGGCCATCGATCATCCGTGAAGCGCTTCCAGAATCATCGCCGCTCGGAACTTGTTTCCTTCGGCATTCGCCTTCCTGCCAATGACATTTATATATGACAACATGACATAATACGTTATATAGACTTCAATGCATCAGATGTATTTATATATAATGTACGATCATGATGTGGGAGTGACGGACTCCTCTTGCCGTTAGAGGCGCTCCAGACGTATATATTGCGATGATATATAGTCAGCGCGTGATGCTGCTAATGGTTTCTTCTTCAGGCCGACCACGGTCCATGCACAGATGCATGTCCCTCTCCCAGCAGCAGCTGCAGCATGAGTAACGCAGAATTGTAGCTAAAGATAAAATACTCAATCGTATGCGTCAATACCACATTCAGATGTTAGTTGATTTGATCTGATTTGATTTGATCTGATCCGATCACTTCCGATCCGATATGACCAACCAAAATTAATTGCACTTGTTCAGTCTATATATAGTTCCGTCCAATCTTGTCTGATCCATCCCAATCCGGTCTTCGTTTAATCTAATCTAATCTGATGTCGTCTGGTCGAAGTCGATCTAATCTGATCTCATCTTATATGATTCAATCTGATCTATTCCAAAATTTCCAATCGGTAATCAACTATCTAGTCGTATATTACCTAGGGTGATCCATACAAGTCCAATCCAGTCCAATCCAGTCTAATCCAGTCCAATCCAGTCCAATCCAGTCCAATCCAGTCCAATCCAGTCCAATCCAGTCCAATCCAGTTCAATCCAGTCCAATCCAGTCCAACCCATTCTGGTAAGATGTTATTACGTGGGCGATGAGTGACTTAATTTCTTGTGGACTAGAAGAAAACAGTTCCCTCTAGATCTAGGACGGTCTTCTACGATTTCCATCAGTTTCAGAAACATGCCTCCAATCCGAATTTTTGCATGGCAAAGGGTGGTTCGATGTCGAAACAGAAAGTGAAGCTCAGTGTCCAAAGTCTAGATAAGCCGAATTCCAAGCTTCTGTTATAGATCGCTTAAAAAGATATGTTCGCAATACTTGGACATAACTTATTTTTAGCTTCTCGTGGACATAAATCGTCTTTCTGTGCAGGACAAGCAACAAAGCCGACACTGACAAGCGCGAGTTTCTTTGGTAATCGGAAACTCTGAGTCCTAAAAGCAATTTCTGGAAGTGGACCAAGTGTAAACGTGTCTTGTTACGAACAATATATGTGTGTGTGTGCGTTTGTGAGTGTGTGTCTACACTCAGCTTTGACAAGTCAACTTCCCATCAACTTTGCAGAAATTGCGCAGTTTTCAGTGGGATGTTATTACCTACAGTTATCGGAAAAATATCAGTCTTAAGACTAACATCCGTAAATGGGTCACAGTATACACGTGTTTTATTACTAGAAAGCACGTGTCTCTACTTCGTTTTAACCCACTCACAGCCTGAAAATCATCCGAGCAAAGATTATTTTATTTCAATAGACGTTGTAAAAGATAGGCTCTGAAACCGTTTGGGGCGTTAGGGGGGGGGGTGTTCGACGCTTCTCTGGATCCCTTAGCTGATGGAAAATAGCGAGTGCTATGCGACTAAAAAATTAAAACATGTGCAGCTCTGATCTCGATGGGTGAACGTCTTGTAACAGATGCAACTCAAATTAAGACGAGAACGACATTAAAAAGTTAACGGAACGCACACAGAAAAAGTAACAATTAAATTTCTTTATTTCAGGCCATCAACCCAGGATATGTTATTATGCGATTTTGTGTATGTCTTTGGCATATATAGTTCTTATTATATATAAATATGGATTATAGCCATAATAATATATATATAATATATATGCCAATTTATATATCCATAATAATATATAATAATATATAATAATATATATGCCAATTTATATGAATACATGGCAGTTTTCCTCGGTAGTCGCCATCTTGAATCCTTGAGTTGAGTTTCCTGGCTGAGTCTCTAATGCAGCAGCAACAACGTTGTTGCATCATTCATAATTACTCTCGGAAGTTGCTGGCACGTGTCTACAGCGTGATCAGAAAAAAGACGTCCTTTGAGCCTTTACTTAGTGCGTTAGTGCCGTTTTAATGGACAATACACACGTTAATACACATCATACCAGCGTAAACTGATACATCAACAGCACAAAATCAGAAATATATTTGTAACGTGAAAGCGCGTATCCAGAGACACCCTGGCGCACGAATACTAATGGCTTGGCCTTTGGCACATGCTAAGTATTCAGCATAACAGGGCCACCAATTTTAGAGGACCGCAGAATTCTTGTTCGCAGTTTTTTCTGTTATAACTTGGAATTGGTGTAAATGGCGGCCGCGACCCACCATAGTACATTTTATATTACATTACTTATATAACGGACTTTATAAGTTAAAACCCATTGCCCAACGGGGCCTGCTGAGCCTTTGCTGATAATAGGCAATTAAAGCTCATGGAGAAAAACTCAGTTATATAGATGCAAATAGCTCTATATATACTTGGAATATGGTCATATATACATAAATACATTTGTTTACTTACTTATTCTCATTGCTCAACTGAGATTGAGTTACGCAGCATGTTCATGCCCTTTTTTAACTACGTAAGTAAGTATATTCTTTATTGTATACCAACTGCTTATACCGCACTTTAATTTACATATAGTTTATATAATAGAGCATTCTCGTCAAAAGATTTTCTCGCTAGGTTGGCCATAGTGGTTCTGCTATGAATCGGGAAAGGAGGAAATTCGAGGGAAGAGAGGAGAAGAGGAAAGAAAGGAAGGGATTTGGTGGCAAAGGGGAACGGACATTATCCCCCGGAAATTATCCCCGGACATTATCCCGGACATTATCCCCGGACATTATCCCCCCGGACAGAATCCCCGATTTTAGCTAGAACATTATCCCCCGGACAAAATCCCCCTCTGTGTAATAAGCCTATTTTCTTGTAATCCCGTGCGCGTCATGTATGTATGCTTGTATGTATGTATGCATGTATGTATTTATGTATGGATGTATGTACGTATGTATGCATGTATATGTATATGTATTAATGTATGCATGTATGTATGCATGCATGTATGTATTTATGTATGTATGTATGCATGCATGTATGTATTTATGTATGGATGGATGGTTCTATGTATACGTATGAGTGTATGTATGTATTTATGTGTTCACGTATGTATGTATTTATGTATGTATATATGTATGTATATATGTATGTGTGTATATATGTATGTATATATGTATGTATGTATATATGTATGTATATATGCATGTATATATGTATATATGTAGGTATATATGTATATATGTATATTATGCATGTATGTATATAAGTATGTATATATGTATGTGTGTATATATGTATGTATGTATATATGTATGTGTGTAAATATGTATGTATATATGCATGTATATATGTATATATGTAGGTATATATGTATATATGTATATTATGCATGTGTGTATATATATGTATGATATATATGTGTGAAGTATAGGTTATTATTTCCTTACCGGGGATTATGTCCTACCCCGGGGGATTCTGTCCGGGGGATAATGTCCGTGGGGATAATGTTCGGGGAATAATGTCCTACACTCGGTGGCAAAAGTAGGGTGCAACAAGGCCAGAGATTAAGACTAGCCCTAGCCACCCTTCTAAGTTTGGAAGGCACATAATGGACTGGCCCAAAAATCAAGGTGCGAACGTACGTACGCCGTACGGTACGCGTACGTTATTATGCCGTACATTACCGTACGTTCACATCAGTGCATGACGAAAATGAAATAGATAACATTATGCACAAGAAAAGTCAATAATAGTTGGTGATTGACGGTCGTAAACAATTTTAACCATTACATCAGTCATCTGTGGCTGTTCAATGATCTCTACTTTCAAATTTTAAATTCCAAATTGCTAATATTCTGTCTAATGTATGGGCCCCCAGTGTGAAGAATATTAAAAGTTTACGGCACACTTGATAGGATGGTCAGTGCCAGTGGTCATTTTTATTGAATATACTAAATTTCGGTACCGTTCGTAAAATAACTAGGCCTGCGTACGGGGAGACTAATACTGTAGAGCTAAACTGATCATTTTTGACGTATGCGTACGGTACGCGTACCGTATAAGACTATAGTTATATTGAGATTCTTTATGAATGATTTTTAACGTGCCGGGGTACGCGTACGGTACGCGTACGTTATTTTTATCGATAACGTACGTACAGTACGCGTACGTTATTCCGGGAGGTAACGTACGGTCGCACTATGCCAAAAATGATGAATGTTAGAACGATAGTTGCCTACTAAAGCCGGAAAGTAATAGAATCTGTGAAACTAAACAAGTCAACAATCACATTTGTCTGGGAAATGAAAAGGTAATACAAAACGGCGGAACTAAATTAAAGTTTCGCAAAAATACTACATTGTTCCGCACTTCCCCCCATCTTTCTTATGATTGGCCGAGCTGAGTAAGGCTATAGCTGTGGAATACGCGCCAGACAGACATAAAACAAGGCCGGAAAGTTATGTCATAGGCTATTGCATTATTTTTGGACTCTGCTGTAAGTTGATTTAGTGGCGTCTAACCCCTTCCCACCTGGAATGCGAGAACAAACGCCCACTCTGGCCGACATTTATATACAAGAGGCTCAGAAGTCACTCAGAACGGTAAATTAATTTATTATCTACATCAGCATAATGCATGGTCCATAACAAAAGTTATTACAAGCTAAAAACTGAAATAAGAAGTTATTATACCATAAATGTTCATTAAAACTGTTTTCGGACCAGTAACGTTAAACCCTTCTTCCTTCTGACTACCGTGGGAGATCTTTATCCCAACCCGCCATTGGTAGAGGCCATTGACTGTAACACCTTAACTTACTTTACTTTACCTTAACCCAGAGTTTTTCAAACTGTGGTCCGCGGACCAAGAGGGGTCCGTGAAGGATATGGCGGGGGTCCGCGAGAGTGTTCTGAAAATGTTGATTAATGATTAACACTCCATGGTTTTAGCAATAACATATTTTGAAATTCATACACTACTTGTAAAATTGTGGTAATAATCTGATTAAATTTTAAGTGATATATTTTACTTTTTAAATACTTGGGTCCGCGAGATATGCCTAGAAAAAATAAGGGTCCCTGGTCCAAAAAGTTTGAAAACCACGGTCTTAGCCCACTCTGCTTTACCTAACCTGACGGTAGACCTAATCTTATCTAAAAAAAAGTGTACGTGACATGTGAGTTAAGTTAAGTTAAGTTAAGTTAAGTAAGTTAAGGTGTTACAGTCACCAGGGGAAGGCAATGGCAAACCACCCCTGTTAACATGCCAAGAAAATCGTCATGAGACACAACGAACAGGAAGCAATGGAAAATGTGTATCATGACGGTCGCTAGAGCTCCAGGAGTTGACAGCACAAGGTGACAAGGTGACGTGACATGTAAAAAAATCTCAATGTCTCGCTTTAACTACATGTAGTTGCAAGTGTGTCAATTCATCTTTCACGCGCACGTGTATACAGTTTGTCCCTAAATAAACAAACCGGTTGTTTTAACGAAATGAATAAGCAGATCACATAGTAGAAATTCAGGTTTTAGAAAAACTTAATATTTCTTGAAAATATGACCATAAGTACTTCTATAGACAGAAAGTTTCTATTGTGCAAGCTCTCCTCCATTTTTGCTTCCTCGGCCACAACTTGTAACGGAGTGTCTAGCTTTTATTCCCGTCTCGTAAAAGCCTGTGCATTACAAGGTGTAGGTATATAGATAAGAATAGTTGCAAAAAATCGTGACGTAAACAACTCTAATCAGCGGAAATGGAAGAAAAACCGTGACTTAAAACAACATCTATGCACAAAGGTGTACTTCGGAGCTTATAAGATCTATAACAATGGGTTGCACAGAGGACATCCTTTCATGTTACGGGGGAACTCGTCATCCGGTGGTAGTGGCTGCTGAAGGCAATGACCGGGATGCTGCAATTTCTAGAAAAGCTTCCTGTCTGTTCGAGTCTTCTACACTAATGGTCGTTGCATGCGATGTATAACTAAAGTAAAGCTCCTATGCCCCATAGTGAAACGTAGGACAACCGCTCATTCCCCAACTCCGCCACTTCCGTTATCGGGTGGTGTCAGTCCCATGCCTGGATAAAGGAGGAAGGTCCTGACAGCCATATATAAGATGCTGTTAAACACTGGAAAGTACCACTACTGTTGCTCATTTCCATTCTTCGGCCACTATGCCGACAATGGACATAATAGTAATGGACAAAAAGCAAGCGACATATGGCAATGGATAAAAGGCAATGAACATATGGTAATGGACACATAATAATTAGGGGTCAGCCGGAAATCGCCTCGGACATTTGCCTCGGCCGAATATCCCGTTTTCCGGCACTATTCGGAAGTATTCGCCTCGGCAAATGCTGTACACACAAATAGTTGCTTCTCTGCCTCACGAGCTGGAATTTGTAGGCCCATAATATCAGCTTTAAGCTTCATCTAGCATATTCATTTTGAAGAAGAAAGGCACAAAAAAAACCAACAACGGAAGTCCACATTGGAATTCAAGTCCATTTAATTGATTTTTTAATTTATAAAATTCTAAATGTATTAGTCAGTTATTACAAGTACATAAATTTATTTCGATAATTTTCATTACATGAAAATGCAAAGCTTCACATACGGAACAAATTGTACTCGGTTTGTACCCGGATCGGGCAAATAGTACATCCAAATACTCGGATTCGGTACTCGGTGGAAAATGTCTTCCCGGCTGACCCCTAATAATAATGGCAAAGTCCTGGACATCGCAGGACTTAATTTCCTCTACTTCATTATGCAAGACTTAGTATCAAAGTCTACCGCTTGGTCAATGGTTACATAGACAACTGTACAATTTACACAACAGCGTCTCATGCAGTGTTTTCATAGGAAAGTTTGCTCCGCGGTCTCAAACCAACAATGACTGCGGTATAGACCCGCGCTGCTGATGGGTTTGGAAAATGCGCTTTATAAAAGTCCAGATACATACATGCATGCATACACACATACATACATAAATGCATACATATATACATACATACATACATACATACATACATACATACATATATACATACATACATACATACATACATACATACATACAATGTCATACATACATGCATACATACATACACCATACATGCATGCATGCATACATAGTTACATACATACATACATACATAAATTATGCCTACATACATACATACTGAATAGATCGCTTATCTTGTTTTTTACTGAGCGCCTGTGAATGACGTGGTTCTCACGACTTCGCTTTTGTGGGCGCTGTAGAAATCTCGAGATTACGATTATGATTACGATTACGGTTACGATGGGCGGGTCAAGCAAGACATTACAGCATTCTCTAAACCGTATGGAACAGGGAGTTGGCCGTCTCAACGACCGCCGAGCACCAATTACTTGAAGCATCTTATTACGTAATCGTCCACCCAATACCACCCAATTTTTTCTGACGCCACTAAGTGAAATACTCCACCTCCTAACCCTTCCTCAGCCCTCCCGCCTACACCCCGTGGTCCCAGTCGACCACCGCCACATCTGCTGAAGGCCCAGGTGTCGACCACGGGGCCGTACTGGAGAGGACGAGTTGATTAGACGCGGAGACACGGAGAGACTCTACTACGATGAGAAAGAGATCTCAACAGGATTCGCAGAAGAAATACGACAGTGCTGACACCTAGGAGGAGACAGAACGCAAAGGAGAGCGGCGAAGTGTTAGAGTCGACGTAAAAGAGAAAAGTGTGCACTTGTTCTATAAAATTATGATTAATTAGTAACATTACAGCGTTGCCGTGGCAACAAAGCGACGTTGCCAAGACGACGACGACGACGAACGGGTATTGACTGGAATAATGGCTGCACAGACTGAAAAGAAAGTAGATCATCGTCTGTACTCATCGACGCCAGTAAGCGATGATGATGATGATAATGATGATGATGACGACGACGATGATGATGGCGACGACGTCGACGACGACGACGACGACGAATACGACGACGACGATGATGATGATGAAAAATTTACGTAATACTATTTCCAATTTCTAAATCCAGGTAGCCTGGATACTTACAATTTTGTCGCATACTGCTAAACGCTATACTTGCATATAAATCATTGATTATACTCAGCGGAGGATTTACATAAGAACAAAATAATGAAGCTTTGGTCTAGGGTCGGAACATTCCAGATGGCGTCAGACTTAAAAATAAAATAGGATAAATTAAACATTTGACATTAAATTGTTTAAAACTGCCAGCGAGACGACAATGAGAACAAACTCTAATTATATTTATAATAATTAAAGTTGAAACTTTGGAACATAAATATTATAGGCGGAAAACATTGGCCTAGGGGCGGCAGATTGTTAAATTCGCCTATGATTATATTTACACATTGCCAATCTCAGCATTTACATACTGCTGAATAATGTAACCCTGACTATTTAAGCTTTGGCCTACATATTGCCTAATTAATCAACAAGGCCAAACAGGCATAGACGACGTGTTCATAATTATTCTTGTCTGAACCAATCTAAAAAATTTAAAACTTCCAATCATACTTTCGAACTCCACGAAACGTACTCGTAGACTTCACCAGGGGTACACTAATCAAACTACGTCTGATCTTTTGACCAGAGTAAGTTTTATAGCGCTTGACACGAGTTAATTACGATCGAGCGATCTGCACTCGTCAAAATATTCCGAGTGGTTTTCAATTAGACGCTCATTTCCGGAGTGCGTGTCTATCGATTTCTGGAACAATTAAACTTTCGACACGCACCATTGACTCTTGCGACAGCCTCCGATAACGGGGATTTAAACCACGAGCGTAGGTCCCGTACCGTATCATATCGTACCATATCATGGCTACCCCTTCAAACACGTGAACTGATACGCTGCACCAATGCACATAAAACTCAGTTCTTATTCTACGAATAAGCAAAGCTTAGAACACAGCTAATACCCTATTTAAAAAGGCGAAGCTTAAAGGGCTTTCCACAGTCAATCAGTCAAGCAGGGCTGTAGTCGAGGGTATACGCGGGTATACAGCGTATACTCACCTCTAGCGAAATTTGAGAGCGTATACTCAGCGCTCTAGACGAGGGTATACGCGGGTATACAGCGTATACTCACCTCTAGCGAAATTTGAGAGCGTATACTCAGCGCTCTAGACGAGGGTATACGCGGGTATACAGCGTATACTCACCTCTAGCGAAATTTGAGAGCGTATACTCAGCGCTCTAGACGAGGGTATACGCGGGTATACAGCGTATACTCACCTCTAGCGAAATTTGAGAGCGTATACTCAGCGCTCTAGACGAGGGTATACGTGGGTATACAGCGTATACTTACCTCTGTAGAGACCTGAGTAATGAAATTTGGAGGAAAAAGAGAGGTTTTGACAGGTTTTTAGAGGTTTTTAGGGCGAATGACTAAAAAAAAGGTCATCAACTTTTTCAGAGACGAAATCGTAAAAAGTCTGAAAATCTTAAGGGAATTTGTGAAAAGTCTGAAATTTTTCTTAGACGAATTCCTAAAAAAAGGTCTTCAAATTTTTTTTACGCCGCTGGTCACCGGTAGCGTATACTCACCTCAAATTTTACCACTACAGCCCTGCAGTCAAGCTTCCTGTCGCTGATGTTTTAGGCGTAGGAAACAGGTGTAGGTCTAGCTGCTCTAGCATAATATCTCATACTGAGAGGGGCGCTATATAAGTGCTCTGAATGAACGAATAATGGAGCATCGAGCTAACTCACGGTCATTCGCATTGTATAGCTGATGTTCCAGACACTTCCGCCCCAGCATACAATCTGTGGCTGTAAGCTTTATAAATAGCATCAATAGCAATATCGAGAGACGATAGATAGATGAACACTAGTACAACAATAGATGGCCAACAGCAGATAGTATACCCAATGGTCAGATGCAGTCAACGGTCGTTAAAGACACAAGCGCTATATAATTATTGAAACCAAGGTCGAATGACCTTCTTCTTCAAAAAACTCGTGGTCATCTATGATAAATCTCCATTGGCTCTATTTAATTCCATGATCGCCATCCTTCATTACATTCGATCCCACTTCCGTATGTATGAATGTATGTATGTATGTATGTATGTATGTATGTATGTATGTATGTATGTATGTATGTATGTATGTATGTATGTATGTATGTATGTATGTATGTATGTATGTATGTATGTATGTATGTATGTATGTATGTATGTATGTAGGTATGTATGTATGTATGTATGTATGTATGTATGTATGTATGTATGTATGTATGTATGTATGTATGTATGTATGTATGTATTTATGGACGCATGTATGTATGTATGTATTTATGGATGTATGTATGTATATGCAAATGTGTAAACATAACTGTGTGTATGTATGGTATATGTATGCATGTATTGTGAATTAATAAACTGTATGTAATGATTATGATGCCTTGCTGATAGAAATTGGTCATATATTCGAACAAAAATCATGTACGTATTTGCGCATGTATGTATGTACATGTATGTATATATGTACGCATGTATGTATGTATGTATATGTATACATGCATGCATGTATGAACATAGGCATGTATTTGGATACTTCCTATAAGTAGCGCCATCGACCAGAGTGTCAGATGAGCCTGAATCGTGCGCTGTGTAGCGTACGTAAAATTGCCAATGTCAGCTGATCTATCGTTTCAGACCCAGTTGGCAGGCCAGAAAGAGGGACGGAAGAAACGCGATAGGATCGGGGCTGGTATAGGGTGTGGGGGAGGGGTAATCGACCCACCCGTGTGCAAACATGTCCCCAACAGCATGTAGCAACATGTTCAGTCTTCGGGCATTGCTGTTGCCTCAGCAACGGAACGCAAGGCGAACAGACGCACAGAAACAATGGCACATAGACATGTATAGAAACAGACAGAGGCAGATAGTGAAAGAGACATAGACAGAGATAGAGTCTGAGACGGAGGCACAGAGAAAGGCAAAGAATCAGAGAGAGAGAGAGAGAGAGAGAGAAAGAGAGAGAGAGAGAGAGAGAGAGTGAGTGAGTGAGTGAGTGAGTGAGTGAGTGAGTGAGTGAGTGAGTGAGTGAGTGAGTGAGTGAGTGAGTGAGTGAGTGAGTGAGTGAGTGAGTGAGTGAGTGAGTGAGTGAGTGAGTGAGTGAGTGAGTGAGTGAGTGAGTGAGTGAGTGAGTGAGACAGAGACAGAGACAGAGACAGAGACAGAGACAGAGAGACAGACACACACAGACAGAGAGAGAGGAGGGGAGAAAGAGAGGGGAAAAGAGAGAGAACAGAAGGAAATAGTCAGGACGAAAGTTAAAAAGACAGGTTGAAATTAAAACATAATGGAGGCACAGATCGATCCAGACAGATAGACAGACGGATAGACAGACAGACAGGCAGATAGACAGACAGACAGGCAGATAGATAGGAAGATAAAGACAAAATATGTCATGGATGGGCGTTGATACGCCATCGATAGATGCCTTGTGCGTTAAATAACGGCGCTATAGAAGTTATGAAATGAATAGACAGACAGGCAGAGAGATAATCAGACGAAGGTAGACTAAAATAGATCGTTAGAAAGGCGATTAACAGACGAACCAAGAGAAGGAAAGAGACACATTGACGCATACAAAGGCCTACATACGTACATATGCATACATTCATAAAGAAGACAGACAGACAGACAGACGTACATACAAGAGAAACATATAGATAGAGAGGAAATGAAGATAGCAAATAGGGTGCGAAATAGAGAGAATGAGAGAGACAGAATGCTGAGGAAAAAACGCATGTGAGAAACAGAGAAAGAGACAGACAGAGACAGAGACAAAGAAAGACAAACAGACAGAGACAGAAAAGAGACAGAGACAGACAAATAGACAGAGACAGACAAATAGACAGAGACAGACAAATAGACAGAGACAGACAAATAGACAGAGACAGACAAATAGACAGAGACAGACAATGAGACAGAGACGTGAGAGTGTGTGTGAATAAGTAGATGCAGTGTTAACAAATGTCGCTCCGTCTTGCCTCCTTCCTCTGACAGGACAGCGGATGCACCCAGCGGTTGACAACGGATGAACCCAGAGGCTGACGACCGTCCGACCGACCGACCGACCGACCGGCTGTTCATAGCCCTCTACGCTCGTTCGCTCGAACCGCGTACTCTTCGGCGCTATAATCAGATCGGCTTAGGCTGGTGACTGAGAAAGACGTCTGCTTCCGACCGACCGAACTCTACGTTAGGTGGCGCGTGTTCAGAAAACGCAAGCGATCCTCTCTCTCTCTCTCTGCGTGAACATGGATCAGGAACGGCGAGCGCCGCACGCTCAGCAGAACAGCAACCACCACGAATGACGTCATCGTTCGTCGACACCAAGCGGTGAGATTTTTAACTAGATAATCGGACGTGTTGTCCTTCGGCTGCGCGGACTCCGAAGGTTCTTTCTCGCTTGTTTCTCGGAAACGCTGCGTGATCTCGAAATCTTATCATCGAATTTTCTTCGCGTCTCCGAACTGGGGAGTAGATGAAGTAGTCTAACGCGGAGTAACTCAGCGGAATTGAGATCCGCTGTTAGAACATTATTCAGCCGCTGGCGGAATTGAATGTCTTCCGTGGAATCTGTTAGCAGTGTAACTGAATTGCTTAGCGTGATCTGAAGCTCGAATACTCTCATAGGATTGTCGAAATGGTCTTAGACGAATCGTAAGGGATTTTTCAGAATAATCTGCGTACATTTTAGAACAACCTAAGCACATCGTACATCTGGTTCAACGCTGCGTTGCTGTTCCACGTTCGACTCGACCACAGACTGTTGCTTTCCTGTCTGTGAGCGCTTCAAAAGTCAACAGCGTGTATAGAATAAACTGTAGGCCTACTGGATTCCGGCTGGAGCAAGAGGAGAATATTCTTCCAGACGATAGTAACATTTTGCTGTCAATAGAAACTCTGACGTGAACTTAGACAACTGGAGAAATCCCAAAAGGCTCATCGTAGGAGAATGGAAGCAAAAGAGTAACAACTATCCACGATCTTCTCTGCTAATACACTCTGCTTCGTCAGAACGTTGCAAAATTCATCACCAGTCTATACTGGCCGAAGGTACGCATGATCATGATCAGAGTCCGCATAATCATAATAGTTAATTATTATTATTATTTTTTGCCCCAATTTAATTTTTTTACATATGATCCCTCGGGTACCTAGATTTTAAGGTATTTTTTGTTATTTCCGGGAAATCAGGTCTCGTCCTCCGCTAAGTCGCTAATAGCCTATTATTATTATTATTATTATTATTATTATTATTATTATTATTATTATTATTATTATTATTATTATTATTATTATTATTATTATTATTATTATTATTATTATTATTATTACGCATTTGTTAAGCGCTACAGTCTACTGACTAAGCATCAATCGATGGCGCTGAGCAGATGTGTCTCTGTATACGCGGTAACACATTAGCCATAGAGCCATAGAATTTGCTTAGTGTATAACATGTGAAGAAGCGACAAGTCTTGTGATACAATGGCTCTGTGTCCAGGATCTTGGATTCGAGCACTGCTGTACATACAAATTACATACATACATACAACACAATACATACATACATAAAGTCATACACAATACATACATACACGCATACACAATACATACATACAGACATACATACACACCTAAAGAATACATACATACATGCATACATGCATGCACAATACATACATAAATACCTAGTACATACATACATACATGCATACATACATACATACATACATACATACATACATACATACATACATACATACATACATACATACATACATACATACATACATACATACATATCTACATATATACATACATGCATACATACATACATATCTACATACATACAGATCTGGCGCCGTAACAAAAGCCGACAAATGCGCGCAATGATAACAACCAGACAAACGGGCACATGACAAAAGCGCACAGCTATAAAATATCATCCCCATTGTTTATCAATGTTCAATAACGTACAGTATAACATGATAGATAGACTACCATAGACCCATGCACGTGAAACGAAATTAGCGTCCAATTAAAGTATTATTGAGAAGACGTTATATAAGTTTTTTACATTACATCTACTATTTTGCCCTGTGTATGAGCTTTTCTTTCATGTGTATGCGCTTTCCTTCATGTGTCCTTGCTTTCATTTCTTTCATGTGTTTCAATTAACGTCCAATTAAAGCATTATTGAGAAGACGTTATATGATTTATTTGCATTACATCTACTATTTTGTACTGTGTATGAGCTTTTCTTTCGTGTGTCCTCGCCTTCAAGTCTTTCATGTGTTTCAATTAACGTCCAATTAAAGCATTATTGAGAAGACGTTATATAAATTATTTGCATCAGTGATGGATAATCCCGATCCGGTCGGCTTATTTTCTTGTATGTAATATATAGGACGCAATTTTATTAGCTTCGTAAAAAATAGTCATGGAGAGAACGACTTCGGAGAAGCAGAAGGATCAACTTTTGTATGATGGATACAGGCTTCGAAGGGACAGGGTTATGGCTGATGGGAGTACTTCATGGATAAGAGCAAAGCGCGATTTACATTTGGTATGAATAATATAAGTTGAGATTTTTCAATAAATGAAATTTTACACGATATATTTTAGTCAATATTTTAAAATTATTTTTATACGCGCTTTCGTCGGCGCGCATTTGTCCTGCGCGCTTTTGTCGTTTCGGGCTTATGTAGGCGCGCTTATGTGGGCGCGCTTTTGTCGGGCAATCTACCGATCTACACACACACACACACACACACACACACACACACACACACACACACACTCATTATGCACATTTAAAATGAAATTTTATTTTTCTAAAATAGAAAGTACGCTATACGTCCACTGTACAATTTAAAGAATCAGGTAATATTTTATGTAATGTGAGAGACTTCTGGAGGTTTAATCCAATATGTTGGTTTGCCATCTGCTTATTTCTTGGTGAATGGAAAGCATAACTCGTTGATAAATGTTGAAATAATCAAATCTATTGACTTAAATATTGCATGTAAGGTTAATCTTTAAGTTGCTAATATTATGCCATTTCGATCAATAAAGTGGAAATGAATTAAATCCATGAATTTAAAGTTGAGGAAGCACGCATGAAAGATCAAAACAGAAAACTTAATGCTTTGACATGATAACCCACAACATCAGTCAGTATTCTGGTGCACGCACTTTTCTAGCCGAAGTGCTTAGCCAGAAACTGCTTCATCTAGCATGTCGTCACCGTTCAGTAGAAATCATAGCTCAAACACACTCATTGTCCTGAAAATTGCTGCTATCACTGGTCTATAAGATTTTTTTATATTTAACCATTTTCAAGATAACCCTCGTTTGACTCGAATTGATCCGAGTTCAAGACTGCTTGAAATTACTGAGTACAAGGAGCGAGTTATCACCCTCGGAGGCAAAAGTCCATTATCTGCAACTAGTGATCAATTTTGGTGGAATACCATATTATTGAGGCATTAATTTGAAAGCTTTTGTATCCCTGCCTCCAGCGCTTTTTTTCTAGGAAAAAAGGGTCCGGAACGGAACAATTACGGGCGGGCTAAAATTCCGAGAAAGAGGGGATTAGGGATTGGGAGGGGTCTCAATAAACACTGAAAACAGTTCAAAACACTGAAATTAAATTAAAATAACTAAATTATTGTTTTTATTATTAAAATAAATAAATTATTTTTAGTAGCTGAAAAAAGGTGCCGGAACGCCGTTCCGGCGCGTTCCGGCTGAAAAAAGTACTGTCTGCCTCAGCCTCAAGGGATTTGCAAGAATCAACTGTGCACTAAAGTGTCGATATTTAATTTCGAGTTGATGAAAAGGACGTCCTTTAGTGTCTTCTTGTTATTATCGTTTACTCCCTAACTTTGTTCCTAGCTCCCTTAGTCGTCTTTATCGCCGCAATGATATTCGTTTTTTGACAGCTGATCTAATTAAGAAACCAAGAAATTTTTAAGGCCACAATACAGCGGATCTATAGCCATCCGACGTACCTAAACAAAAGCCTCGGCAGCTGGGTTTCAGCAGCTGGGTTGGAGTTAAGTGAGAAGAAAGAACATGTTCAATAAATCACTTCGACAGATGGATCGGAGTACACGCTTGCGAGGTTTAACTCAGCCTTGTTAACAGTCTACTGAGTTCTTTTGTTATCACCCACACGAAAACCAAATGCTTTGATGGACTTGTGCAAGTAATAAAGTTGGCTCCATTTAGATAAACTTTTATCATGTTAGGTTTTTTATAGATGGATTACAACGGTGGGTTCCAACATTTAGCTGTCATCAGCCTTATTGTTTGGATCAATCTATAGCATTGCACAGATACACATATACATAAAAAACATATATGCATGCATACACACACGCTTAATTACACATGCATACACACATGCATACATGCATGCATACATACATACAAATATACAAAGTTACACACTTACATACATATATACGTACACAATACATGCATACATACATACGTACACACTTAAATACAAACCCCACATATACTTACACATACATACATACATGTACATACACACATGTGTACATACACACATACATATATACATACATACTTACACACATACATACATACACACATCCTTAGATACATACCATACATACATGCATATATGCAACCATATACACATATAAATACACACATTTACATACATACGTACACACACTCAAATACATACTTACATACCGAACATTCATACATGCCTACAAACTTAAATACATACATACATACATTTATACACACTAACATACATACATACCTACATATATACATCCACGAATATACGTGAGCACATACATAAGTAAGTGAGTAAGTGCTTACGTATTGACTACACTGTACAGTCGACGCCCCTTAAGTGCATGACAGATAAGTGCATGATTCGCTTTTGAGCACAGAAGCTGGCCGTGGTTGTGTAATTGTATGTGTAGATATGAATGCATGGTTGTGTGTATTAATGTATGTATGTATGTATGTATGTATTTAAGTACATACATACATTAATACACACTAACATACATACATGGATACTTATATACATGCACACTTACATGCACACTTACATGCACACATGTATACAGGAACAGTGAGCACACTCCGCAATGTCGACCGGTAACAATGTAACTTCACCAGCCGGAGTTGTTTGCTGTCCACGGGCAAACTACCTATAGGCGGTCAGAATGTTCTAAGCTACCAATGCAATTAAGCGGCGTTGATATACACAAAGCAACGGGCCTGTAGTCCGCCATGCACATAACCGAATTATGCACATACGGGACATGCACATACCCGGAGTTGTCTTACATTGAAATAACCTATTATTTAAACGGGACCGGCCAGCTTCTGTGCACTTAAGCGAACTATGCACTTATCTGTCATGCACTTAAGCGGCGTCCACTGTAGTCAACCATGGATCGCACTGATCGCACTCTTTCTTGATTTACATTACAAACGAATATCGCTGCGCACTTCCGTTCGGAGCGGGGTCGCATTGGACTGATGCGATAGGATGGCGTTGGCGGAAGGATATCCGGAAGGGAGCATTTCTCTTCTTAAGAAGGAGAAGTCGTAAACCGACCACGTGTGACCCATTTCAAACGACCCATCGTCGTCGTCCGAAGTCTTCATTTCTGACAGGTCCGTATAACGTTGCAGGCATTTTCTTCTCGAAGATAAGTCGAATCTGCCGCAATAAGGACTGCGAGTCGATTGCAACTAACGATCGACAGAGAGAAACAATCTGGGACATTGTGGCTTAGCTTACGCACAGGCACATGCAGACATACACTCACGCGTACGCTTAGACATATGCACACGTTAAAAATGGCGCTTAGTATACGTGAACCGACGTATGCAGGCAGACACGAGCTTAGACACATGCGTAAAACGTGAGACATATCGCGATCTTGTCCTTAATACTATTTAAACGAACAGGCATATGCAAACATACATTCGAGCACACGCTTAGGCATAATATTGGCACGAGGCTCTTCACCTGGTGACAGACCAAACGCATTTCTGTGTGAACTTGGGCGCGTTAAAAATGTTTGTGAAATTGCTACTACTACTACTACTACTGCCGCGGCTGCTGCTGCTGCTGCTCCTCCTACTACTACTACTACTACTACTACTACTACTACTACTACTACTACTACTACTACTACTGCTGCTGCTGCTGCTGCTGCTGCTGCTGCTGCTGCTCCTCCTCCTCCTCCCCCTCTTACTACTACTACTACAACCAC
This sequence comes from Allolobophora icterica, assembly GCA_963556255.1. Taxonomy (NCBI): domain Eukaryota; kingdom Metazoa; phylum Annelida; class Clitellata; order Crassiclitellata; family Lumbricidae; genus Allolobophora; species Allolobophora icterica. The sequence goes on from OY744605.1 coordinate 58,788,590, forward strand.
TACTGCTACTACTACTACTACTACTACTACTACTACTACTACTACTACTACTACTACTACTACTACTACTACTACTACTACTACTACTACTACTACTACTACTACTACTACTACTACTACTACTACAAGTGCTGAGGAGCATTCTGCATGTTTCGTGGCGTGATAAAAAATACCGAATAAAACCACAAGAAAGCGAACGAGAGAAGATATAAAGAACATCATCAGAAAGAGAAGAGCAAAATAGATGAGAAATGAGGTTCGTATGGACAATAACAGACGAGTCAACCAAGTGATGAGCTGGACCCATGAGATGAAAAGGGAAAATGGGAAAAACAACGGAAGAATTGGCCGGAGACCATCAAAGACGACTTCAGGTGTTTGAAGATGTCGTGGGACGAGGTTGACAGATTTGCAATGGACGGAGACGAATGGAGAAGATGCTTCGTTGCCCTATATTCAGACCTGCATGGGAGGGACTAAGTACTAAGTAAGTAATAATCAGTGGGTATATTACGATGCGTAGAGATACAATCGGGCATACGCAAGGAGGTGTAAACACAGGCGTTCATGTAACTATATATATATATACTACTCTTCCTTGATGCGAACCGCAGCAACGATAGCCTATTTGTTGAGCTAAGTCAGACGATATTACCTGCCACCTGAACCGATGGTCGTAATTCAAATCATGCACCGACTGACAGTGACAACAAACTGACGTCGTCGATAAAAGATCTCCTTGACACGCATAGCGTGCAGCAGCTTCGTTCGCAAAGTTCGTGGGGCGTATACGTCCTTCACCTCCTACCCACCCCCACATTTGCTGAGACTCTTACGTCGAACGAGCAAGCCCTAGAAACAGTTAGAGACCGAAACATGTCATGAGATAGTGTGCTAAGTATCAGTAAAGCAGAGCTCCGTGTCTCATTGTGGAAAGTAGCAGAGGCGCCTTTGCTTTCTTCGGGCCTTGACCCGGCGGTGAACGAGTGATTAGTCCTCGACACGGGGCCAGCGCGTGCATCGCAGGGCTTGTCGTTACTTCTCAGCTTATGCGGGTACCAGATACTATGCGCTGCTTCGTGACAGAGATAATTAAAGTTTACGCGAAAAACATTTCCAAGGTCGTCACACGGAGTCCGCTCATCATTCTCGAATCTGCAGTCGTTGGATTAGAGATCAAGCGATACAGAATAGACAGCACAAACAAAGTGTGGCCACTCAAATGCCTTGCAATCTGTAATCGTTGGACGGGGTTCGAGCTTGGTTAACGGACCTCAGTATTCGATATATTTTCCCGATACATTTAATCGCTCTTGCTCAAAGATCTTTCCATCAAATCTCACCATGGGGTGGGGGTGCTCTCAGTCCCTTTTGCCCGGACTGCAATTATGCAAACCCGCGCCTTCTCGGTAGTCGGCCCAACCATATGAATGGCCTCCCTCCTGAGTTGCGCTTACTTCCTAGCTCTTCCTCTGACACTTTCTATGACCGTCTGAAAACTGTTCTTTTTGGTCGTGCTGGAGTCGGGAGCGCCTCTGAGTAGTTCTCTTGAAGATGCGCTATATAAATATATGAATGAATGAACGAATAAATAATGCAATCCCGTTTCAACTGGCCGTACATAAATTTACGGACAGGCTGTCAGAATTGATCGAAATGGAATTGTTCGTGAGACCGTCAGATAAGTTCCTAAATTACCGAAAAATAAAAATAAAATTAGATAAATTGTGTTTTTTAGTAATCGAATTGAATTTCTTGTGCGTTGCTTCCGTCATCTGTCGATAGAGGACGAGATAGTATATGTAGGCCTATTAATTAATGACTGAGGTGTTGTAATTAGTTCCTTGTGGCTTGTGTCTTGTCAGGTACTCGATCTGAACTCGCTTTATCACAGAAAGTGATGTAATAATTAAATGTTGTGCGTTGACAAGGCTGAAGCCAACATACATTAAGATCCCTCTAGATCTAACACTCCTCAGACTAGCCATCAAACAGTAAAGTCCCGCCTTTTCAAGAATTCTATCTCTGATTCATGCAGTCCGCGCAACCTTCCCATTTGGTTCCACCTAAATACATCACACACTGGCAGCTCATCTGTCTACTTTCTCTGGTGTATACGGTCGATCCGGATGTTATTCTTCACAAGCATGGTGGAACTTATCTTTGAAGAGTCTATCTGACTTGACGTAGCGTGTGTGAATAAGCTGGTACCCTACGTTTTGGTTTACACTAGAGCTTTCGTGTTTTCCAACTTACGATAGAATCTGATATTATTTTCTTTTTCTGACAAGATAAGTACGCGTGGCATCGTAACAGATGCGATTATGTTTGATTGTTTGAAATCGTGTTTTTAAACGATGTCACGAAAATTCTGCGTGTGTGTATCACTCAGGTGCTGGATGTAAATTATTCAAGAGGATTTGTGTTATCAATATGTTTTGGACCATCTTGATTTGTGATTGGTCATATCTAGGTCATATTTCATATTTTCCTCCCAGTGGCGTCATCTTCATATTTCTGAAATGTCAGGGTCGCAAACAGCCCGGCGCCTGCCATACATCAACGATCGTAAGCAGGAAGAAGATTGGTCACTGCCGAAGATGCGTGATTAGGGTGGTTCTGAAATCTGAAATGTTTAAATGTGATTATTTCCGCTTATTATCTTGTTCTAGTACATACAAAAATAAATCTGGCCAAATATGAGCTGATTTCAGCAATATTTAGAGGTAGCTCAATGAAGTTGAAGTTGTCAGAGCTTGTCTAACATAGCCTACTTACTGTGCATCCAAAAGATAGAGTTTCAGTTTTACGATTACAGTAACGAATATTATTATTGGATCAAAGTAAAGACAAATGTTAACAGGAAAACTGAGCCTCAGCAAAAAAAGAAATGAAACAGAATTTGTTGATGCCTTAGATAATTTATTTCACATTGCTCTCTTGGATGCCTTAAACATAATCGAAATCTAAGAGGATGAAGAGTGTCTGCTTGCCCAAAGAGAAAGAGGTCGCCATTGTTGTATGGGACCATGCAGTTGATATGGTACTTACTTCAAAAGAAATGAGGGCATCTAAAATACCAAAATCAAGCATGGGGAGAAAGCAGAAAGAAGATCAATATGTGGAAGCCATGAATGAGAAAGTTATTCTTGAAACCTCTAGTAGTGATGATTCAACTGAAGAATGCGAAGATGGTGCCAGTCAAAATGTAAATTTAGTGAAAAGGAAAACTCCTTTAAAAAAGCGACTAACAACAAATATTGTGACACCAAGTCTGGCAGCAGCTTTGGACAGAACAAAGTTAAGTGATAGGAAGGCAACATACGTGTTAGCAGCTGCAGCTATATAGTCTAGGCCACAATCTAGACGAGTTGAAAATCAGCCGTTCTTCAGTACATAGAGAAGGAGAACAATATCGAGAAGAAACTGTTAAGAAATCAAAGATATATATAAAACAACTACATCATCTACACTGGTTGTGCACTTGGATGATAACTCCTTCCGGATCTGACAGGCAAACATTTGGTTGACCGTCTACCTGTCATTTTATCTCATGTTGGGGAAAGCCAACTTCTTGAAGTTACCAAGCTACATTCTGGCACAGGAGAAGCACAGGCAGCCACTGTTGCTAAATTGTTGCTGGAATGATTTATGCTTACTGAATACTCTTTTTAGCTATCAAAAAGAAAATCCTGCTCTCTCCAAAGTAGCCAGCAATAAATGTGCAGGTCATCTGTGGTACCTTAGCGAGGAGCTCGTGGCTTTGGCATTTTTTGATTTGGCATTGACAGTCAAGTCCAAACGAGCAATGGTGAAACCTTTACATGAGCGACCAGGACAAGATGATCCTCCTAAGAGAATACAGGTAGATGTTCAGAAATCTGTGGTCATGAGCATAGAATGAACATACAATGACCTCCATGCTATTTTCTGACCGGCTAAGAATCTCTAGTGATTTCCTGAAAAGCGATCCTAAAACATGGGAACTTAGAGATGATTATAAAGTTAAGAAATTATTCATCATCTGCAAATTGTAAATGACAATGCAGCAGCTGAAAGATTGAAGAGTACAATTCCATAATTACAAAGAAAACCAGAAACAACATCTGTTTCAAGTAGTGCATGATCATAGACGCAACTTCCCAGAATGCAAGAAAGAAATGCTTACGTCAATATTAACTTCAGCAAATGATTTGTGAGCCATTTTATTATTATTGCATAATAACATAAAGTCATACTAAGTAATTGAAATTATGTAGAACTACTACTTTAACAGTTTGTTCACTAAATAATAACAACAATTAAACATTGTTGTTTCATTACGTAAGAAAAATATTAAAAATGATGGATAATGGAAAAATTTATTTTAAAATACTATTATGTCAAATTTAAATGTTATTGAGCTACCCCTAAATGACAAGATAATGTTCTATAACTTTGTACAAATTTCTTTTATATTCATTGGAACACAACTAAAAGCGGAAACTCAAGAAAAAACAGTTTTAATTTTTTCCCATGAAAGTCAGAACCACCCTAATGCGTGATGCATTCTGGTAGAGCCGTAAGGGCTTCTGGTTCCCTTCCTAATATATCTTTCATGCATTAGATTCGCCGGCTATATTTGGCCACTTAATAAAGTCTATATTGCTATGCAGGTCCCATATTTCCCATACAAAGACCTTCATATGACCGTAAAAATTGATTCTTCATCTATCAGATAGTATATAGGCCTACAACGGATGAAGGACGATCGACTAGGGAAGTACCAAAGAGACGGATAGTTCTTTAAAACGACGTAGTTCGGTTTTCCGAACCAACGCCTGGAGCCATCGGTCCAGGGCTGTAGTGGTAAAATTTGAGGTGAGTATACGCTACCGGTGACCAGCGGCGTAAGAAAAAATTTGAAGACCTTTTTTTAGGAAAAATTTCAGACTTTTCACCAATTCTCAGAAAATTTTCAGGCTTTTTACGATTTTGTCTCTGAAAAAGTTGATGACCTTTTTTTTTTTTTTTTTTTTTTTAGTCATTCGCCCTAAAAACCTTTAAAAACCTCTATTTTTGAAAATTTTTCCTTCCCAGAGGTAAGTATACGCTGTATACCCGCGTATACCCTCGTCTACAGCCATGAGTATACGCTCTCCAATTTCTCTAGAGGTAAGTATACGCTGTATACCCGCGTATACGCTCGACTACAGCCCTGCATCGGTCGGTATGTCTACCGAGCAGCCAGCGGTCTTGGAGCAGGGATTTGGAGGCACGTAGGCGTTTAGCGGAGTACGGCCGCTTCGGATAATATGTCAAAGTTTTGACGTTTGTGGATTGAAGTCTAATCATAGCAACACTGTCCGAGAAGTCGGCGATGCCACGGTTACGAGATCTCCTGCGCCCTCCATCGCAATGTCTGTGTTTGTGTGTCTACAGAGTGGGCCAAAAAAGTAACCCCCTACAATTTTTGCTAATATTTCGGCCAATAGTAGGAATTTGTAAATCAAGTTTTACTGGATGAAAGGTAATTCATATTTACATATAACAGCCAAATTTCAACAAAATATCTCGAACAGAACCAAAGTTATACCACTTTTACTGAGTCAACCCACTGTTTTTTGATGATCCAAAAACATGTTACGCAACAAAAAGTAACAAAAACGATTTTATTGTCATATCTGAAATAATTGGTATCAAACAGAGTTGATATTGCTTCACAAATTGTGTTCAATGTGTCCACCACCAGTACCCACACATGTTCCGAGTCTCTTTGTAAAGTTTTGATGGCCTTGTTTATAGGTTCCAGAGGTAAATCTTCCCATATCAACTCCAATGTGACCTTCAATTCTCTTATTGTTTTTGGCTTTGGTCGCAGATTGTGGTATTTCTCCAGCATAGATGATAGCTCCCCACACGTAATCCAGCGGGTTCAAATCCGGGAGTTTGAGGGCCATTGGTCCTTCTCAATGATACCAGGGCAACTGACATTGAGCTAATCTTGCGTGAGACGAGCAGTATGCGCTGGTGCGCCGTCTTGCTGAAAGATGAATCCAGCTGGTAGCAGACGCTTGCAATCTGAAATTAATTCTGGAAGCAGGCGAGAAACGTAACATCCAGAATTCACCTTCGCCTTTTCATCAACAAAATGCATTTTGTCTGTCACTGACACCTTGCACTTTTTGATTTTTTAGAAATTATTAATCTGAAAAATTGTTTATTTACCAAATTGATTGTCTTCTTGCTAAATGACGTCACAGCTAAATGACGTGCAGCTAAGCTGGTGGCCCGTATCTTTTCTAAATAATAATAATAATAATAATAATAATATCATCGACACTTTTGCGCCATCATATTTGGCCGAGACATCTACAGCAGCGGGAGGAGCCGCAGAAATAGCCGCAACTCGAAAGAAATCCAAATATGCGGAGCTATCGTTGAGATATTGCTTCACTCCAATCGCAATAGAAACGATGGGACCTATGGACCACGAAGGCTTGGCATTCATCAAAGAACTCGGCCGACGATTGACGAGAATAACGGAAGATCCTCGAGAAACGTTCTTCCTGTTACAAAAACTATCAATCACAATCCAGAGGTTCAATGCTATCGCGTGCCTAGGCACGATGGGGAATCTCCGACCAGAATCCCGACTTTAATGTAACCGGATAATGATAACGCAATGATTGGGGGAAAAAATAATAATAATAATAATAATAATAATAATAATAATAATAATAATAATAATAATAATAATAATAACGCCATAATAATAATAATAATAATAATAATAATAATAATAATAATAATCACATTTAAAGATTTAAAAATTCTTACTTTTGGCCGCAATATTACCAATAAAATCGTTTTTGTTACTTTTTTGCATTACATGTTTTTGGATCATCAAAAAACAGTTGGTGGACTCAGTAAAAGTGATATAACTTTGGTTCTGTTTGAAATATTTTGTTGAAATTTGGCTGTTACACGTAAATATGAATTACCTTTCAGCCAGTGAAACTTGATTTACAAATTCTTACTTTTGGCCGAAATATTAGCAAAACCTGTAGGGGGTCACTTTTTTTGGCCCACCCTGTATATATGTATGTCTATTTGTCTGCGTTTGTTCGAGTCTGCATGTGTCTGTTTGTGACAGTATGTGAATGCGCATGTGTGTTCGTATGTGTGCATATATGTGTGTGTGTGTGTATATATATATATATATATATATATATATATATATATATATATATATATATATATATATATATATATATATATATATATATATATATATATGGGTGTGTGTGTGCATGTATTGTATGTGTAATTGTGCATGTGTATCTGTGTGTGCGTATGTCCGTGTCAGTATGTTTGCCTTTGTGTGTGTGTCCTTGTGTGTACCTTTGCGTGCCTGTACGCGTGTTAGCAAATATTATAGCGCCGTTTGTAGATGCAGACGGCGGATCGAGTGGAGTCTGTCGATTGCTTTTGAATGAAGCATTGATTGAGTTTGATTGCAATTGATCGTCGAATCAGACGACGGTTTTCACAGTATACCGATAAATTTTCAATTTATATTTCGAGACTGACACGAGCAGCATAACGAGTTTTTACTGCAAATGTCAATGCCCTACTTGGAAAGATCTCAGCCAATCAATTCTCTGAAACATGAGCAGAGTATTTGTAAGTGTAATTGAATATTTATATAGCGCTATTTCGAAGGGTCGACGCCATACGGTCGCTATAAAAACGCTTTGTATTTACGTTGCCATGGGATTCATCTTTTGGATATACATGTACGAGTAAGGATGTCCACCATAGATATCAATATATGTATGGTGTATACATATGTATGCATGTATAAACATATGCATGCTTGATTGTGTGTATATACTGTATGTATATTTGTATGCATGTGTATGTATGTATGTATGTATGTATGTAATGTATGTATGTAAGTATGTATGTATGTATGTATGTATGTATGTATGTAATCAGTTAACTTATACAAGACAAATTTTACCTTATTGTGCTCCAACAAAAGTAATGCCACTAAAGTTCATAGTTATGATGTTGATATTCAAGTATTTTTTTAGTGATTTCATGCTACTTTTGTGACTTTTTAAAATGAGTAGGCCATAGTGGATGAACTCTGCTAAAATATCTGCATAAAAATCTTCCTCAATATGACACGTTGCTTTAACAAAACTTCAAAATAGGCCTAGATTTTGCATAACGTCTAACAATCGCTTCACTTCGTGACCTGTCTCTTACTGCAACTTCATTTGGGCTTCAAATCATCCATCTCGTTTCAAAGGCTTCTCTGTGTATTGCAACGGCGTGCAGTAGGGATCGTTGCAAAACAACACCCGGGAATGGATACTGACAAAATTTTCTTCATATTGGAAATTTTTATAGCAGAATCCATAAATAAGATGTCAAATTACTCAATTTATGAACCGATATCAGCGCGTCTTCAATGGCTGTTTTCTACTCACATTCCTGCAGACGACACAAGGCAACGTCAATGTCCTTTAGATCCAAGAATGTAAACATGGGGAGAAGGAGAGCCATTCTTCAATGAAAGCAATGTGTGAGTGAGATGAGAGGTGTTTTTGTACTAGTATGGTGTTGGAGGAAGTTGACAGGGCGTGTAACGTAGCAGGAAGGGGTTCGAATCAGCGCGGACACGACCAATGTCTGTTGGATGATACGATATTCGGGCCTCCCGTGGGGCCCGACTGCCCAGTAGACTGACGAAGCACAGTGTAGTGCACATCAGTCACTCTTCAGGACGATGAAAACGATGAAGTACCTCTAACTACTGTGTGCTTCAGACCAGCGTTTATAGGCTGTAAGCATAGGCTACTGGCAGGGCTGTAGTGGTAAAATCAGAGGTGAGTACACGCTACCGGTTAGTTTTCCGAAACAAATTAGAGGTGAGTATACGCTACAGTATTTTGTGAGTATACGCTACAGTATTTTAATATAAATTAATATAAATATTTTGTGAGGTGAGTATACGGTCTCCAGAGGTGAGTACACGCTGTATACCCGCGTATACCCTCGACTACAGTCCTGGCTACTGGTAAAGACCGTGTTTGGTACTGTATTCTGTTAATCTATACTCCCTTACACACATATTCATCCTTCAGGTAGCTGGCTATCTTATTTCCGTTCTCTGTCTGTTGCTGTCTCTGTCTATATGTATACATCTGTCTGTCTATGTCTCACTGTCTCTGTCTTTCTGCCTCTTCTGCAGTCATTCGGTCAGCGGTCTGAAATCTTAACAATGGCGTTTGTATTAGTATTCGTATTAATTAACCTTGCAGTTAATTATCGGAAACTTCAGCGTAAAATTCTTGATAACCTGCAATGTGCGTACAGCGCCCCACGATTGATTTATAATATATATACAGTGATGGGCACTAAACTGTTTTTTTTAGTTAAACTAAAACTATTTTCCAACTAAAAAAAATAGTTTAACTAAAGTTGGCAACTGATTTTCGAAATTAGTTAACTAAACTAAAAAAAGTAGTTAAACTTTTTCCAACTTTTTTCCAACTATTTACGACAAGCATTTTCACAATAACAGAGGTAAGTGAACTGTAATAATGCAGAGCGTCAATGACAATTTCACCTTCAAACTATGCAATGTGTACTCTTCTGACATACAGTTACAGGCATACTGTACGTAGTGTATGAATTTGAAAACACAGGCTGTTAATCCTAAAACCATGCAGTGTTAAAATGGTTTTTTGTTGACAGTGTTCAATGTTCATTGTGGAAAAATAGTTGCATATTGCTGATTTTTTTAGTTAAACTTTTTAGTTAGCAACTAAAAAAATTTAGTTAAACTATTGTTTTAACTAAACTAATTTTTTTAGTTAAACTTTTACCTTAACTAAATTTTTTTAGTTAAACTAAAAGTTAGCAACTTTTTAGTTAACTATTGCCCATCACTGTATATATATATAGTACACACTAGTACAAAAATACCTCTCATCTCACTCACACGTACGCACATATATTATATTATACAGATATATACATGCATATCAATGATCCTCAACTCAGGAGTGTGAACTTGTGTACACACATGGGATGTTGGTTCTTACTTAACGTGCCTTGCAAATGTCCATTAACAAGAGGTTTAGTACATCGTATTCAGTTCTATCGCTTATACCACATATGTATGTACAACATGAGGGAGGCTCAGGCAATTGTAGATTAACCCAATGTGTGCTGTATGGTTGGGCGGTTGGACGATGTATATATATATATATATATATATATATATATATATATATATATATATATATCACAGACTGTGCTTTAAAGTGGTAGATTAATAATTTCGTAGATCAATCGAAATGCGCCTCTGAGTAGTTCCCTTGAAGTGGCGCTATAAAAATTTTGGAAGGAAGGAATTTTTTGGAATGAATGAATCATTTGATCTCATCTATCAACGGCCGACCACTCAGCAGAACTGATGCTTCCTCTTGCTCCGCTCTTGCATGCTGTTGCTTCTCATCATCTTGCTTCCAACTTCCTCCCCGCTGCTGCATCCTCTTCGTCCTCTTGAAATTCCTCCTCCAATACTAAACATAAGCTACGAAGCTTTACCGCTAGTACTTCGATAGGGTACCACCCGAAACTCACCTGATTTGCACGTATCCCCAGACCCAGGCGGAGCACAGTTGGCCAGCTGCCCCTGTGCCCTCTAGGTGACGCTAATGATTATATCACTAACCATTAAGTCATTGCATTGCCTGCTCATAGAAAAGCCAGTCATTTCCAAACTGGGCTAATCGTCTACAAGGCTCCACATTTAAGCCAATCTCACAAACTTTATTCCCTGCTAACTTCCACTGCTTGCTATACTACACGACCAAGTCTTCTGACTGTCTTATTCTGAATATACCAAGGATAAGGTCCGATTTAGATGGGCGTGCCTTCGTCTTTGCCGGCTCCAGACTCTGGAACTCAGTTCCGGAAAACGTCCGATAGGCAAAGTTTGTTTTCAGAGCTAGACTAATAGCACAAGTCTCGTGGACTAAGTTTCTCTGTAAGGCGTTCGAACCGCGTCTTATCGGAATTTCCTCTTGGCTTCAGAAACCTCGGATTTTGTTTAGCAGTGAATATCACTGATGCTTTGAGCAGTATTACAGTGGCGTGACCGAAGTTCTAGGATAAAATAATAATAATAATAATAATAATAATAATAATAATAATAATAATAATAATAATAATAATAATAATAAGGCACAATAATGAGGCACAGTAAACCAATTTAACCACGCACCTTCTCAATCTCTAAGAGCCTGAGGGTCACACCTCGGGCGGCAAAAAAAAATAATAAAAATAAAATTACTATTGTTTTTTTTATTGTTACTATTACTATTATTGTTATTGTTGTTGTTGTTGTCGTCGTTGTTGTTGTTATTCTCATTATTTTCATCTGAGATAGGCTAAGTGTAATCCCTTAGGAGATAAAAAATTGTCCGGAGACAGTTGATGACATATGAAACGGTAACTCTCCATCCAGTTCCATGGCAAGGAAAACGTATCGCGACAAGCGACGGCACTAAAACACTGAATTATTAGTGAGAGCCGCTGAAACAGACGGCTAGTTTCTCTCGCATCTCCGGAAGGACGAGGTAGAGTGCGTCCCAGATCCGTGATGACACCTAGACCAGTACTATAATTAATGGGACCATGCATTTCAAAAGCTACAGGAAAATAGTCACGTGTTGCGAAGAGTTGGTTATATTTAGCATCTTGCTAGCGGCTTCCAGCTAAGTCGCGGCACCAGCCGTAACTAAAGTTGCTGACAAGTAGGAAACGACCAAGGTGTCTGTCACCGTGGCATCCCACATTAGACTACGCCCGAAGCGCCAGGGAATCAGAGTGAGTCCATCAGGACTCTTGCCCTTGGTTCAAGGGACGCCCGGTCGTTCTTTAATGGCAGGAAAACCTGCACGAGTGAAACAAATAAGTTCGTTTAAATTTCCATGTCGGGCTGTTCAACTACAGGGCCAATGGTGAATTATTATTATTATTGTTGTTATTGTTGTCATCAGCATCGTCATCATCACAATCCTCCTCCTCCTTCTCTTTCGTCTTTTTTCTCTCATTCTGTCAAGCGTCCTCTTGCTCTTCTTGTAATCGCAAACTTCTTTAGCACTACTTTAGGAGACGCTCACCAAAGGCGCTCCCGACCTGGAAACTCAAACCACAGTCTAAAAATAATGGGTTTCAACTGCCCTGACGAGTGCTAGTGGAAAGAGATAAAGAAAAGCCATGAAACCAAGCCGCAGCTTGCAAAGAGACTTGTTCCAGAAAGATGGACGGACAGCTGCGGCAAAACTTCTAAGCTGGATCTGTGAAGTTCGGGTCTGCGGGACAACGAGGTCACATAGAGCAGCACAGCGAAGAAATCTGTGGCCAGAGACGTATGAGATGAAGACGCGTAGCTGTCTAAGCTAAGATCTAAGCTAAGATCTGTCTAAGATAAGATGGAGCACAGTCCGCAAGGCATTACGCGTAAGCATTAAGGTCTTAAACCCAGTGCGCTTTTGCATAGGTAACCAATGCAGTTCCTCCTACATGAAACTGAATGTAGCCTATGTCAAAACCTTGGTATGCCACCGATAATCCGAGCCGCAGGATTTGAAACATATAAATATTTTAAACATACTGTAACTGATTAATGAGGAAAATTAAAACAATTCTTCTTCTGGTTTGCACACGTTGTCCATCTTCCCTCTTACAATATCGTCTCAATCTCAATCTTCCTCCACATCCTATCCTTCCTTCTACCGTCCTCTCTGTACTGTTACATGTCGTTCTCTTCTTCCTCTTCCTCTTCTTTCTTCTACTACTCCTATCCCCTTTCCTCCTTCTCCTCCTCCTCCTCTCCTCCTTCCTCCTCCGTTTCCATCACGAGCATCAGAGGGGACCATTCATCACGCTCTGCCACTCTGGACTAAACAGAACACACGTCTGGTGAACGTTAGATGCATGGTTGGATGAATGGCTGGATTGATAGCTGGATAGATAGAAAGAGAGTATTGGACGTTGGCTGGTGCAATGAATGTAGCAGAGGCAGTGGAGACTGACTCGATGATTCCAGTTTCAATCGAATCAACGCGTAATGACAAGAGATGTGTCAAGGCTGAGTTTTTTTCTCTAGTTTTTGCGCCGATCTCCATGTAGGACGAAGTACGTTGACGCAAATGCACCTTTTGTACGGCGACCGTTTAACCGCTACTCAGCTCATTTTCAGTTTATCAACTGACGCGTATGTATGTATGTATGTATGCGTGTATGCATGCGTGTATGTATCATTATATGTATGTATGTATGTATATATATATTCCTATATTCTATGCAGAAATAGACCTCTCGAGACTACTTTCTCAATGACAGTCATGTATAGTCAGAGTGATTGGTCCACTTTAGGTGCTCCTGCTTAGCGGGATTAAATAATCCCTTTAGGGCCACCTTTTGTGGCCAGTGATGATTATTCTGGTTTTGCGTTTATGTAATTGTTTATGTTCACTCATTGCTTGGTTACAATAAAGATTTTTGATTCGATTTGATTTGATTTGATATATGTATGTATGAATATATGTATGTATGTGTGTATGTATGTGTATGTATGTATGTATGTATGTATGTATGTATGTATGTATGTATATATGTATGCATGTATGTGTGTATGTATGTATGTATGTATGTATGTATGTATGTATGTATGTATGTATGTATGTATGTATGTATGTATGCGTGTATGTATGCTCCCACAAGCACTTTATCACAGCTGCCCGGGTGAATGGTGCATGTCACGAATATTACATCCGCGTGTACGGACCGTGATAAACGCAGAAACAAATCTCTTTAATGTTACAAATCCTGCTGCACACAGACCTTTATGCATAAATGGATCTGGATATCGTAAAGCACCGGTCATACATATATGAGCTGTAATATGCCAAGATATTTTCTGTCGACGTCAACAGCCTTTGTTGCTGTAAGATGTCGTTAAACCCTGGATCCACCGAAAGCATCTTTCAAGAACCCCTGAAGGGCTAAAACAAGGCAAGTGCAAAAAGTGCACCTAAAACTGTTTCCTGAGCTGCGTGTGACGAAGTATACAGTATGTATGCATAATGGAGGACTGCTACAGAAGGATGGTTCTGTGCACGATAGAGCACGATGTACCCACATCGTTGTATGAAAGCGCGGTTTCAACAAGACTTAGTGGCCACGATCGTCGACTATATCCAGGCCAGAAACAACGACGTAGATCTCTCTGATGTATTGATTCCAAAGTAGTCAGTCACATAAACTGTCTCAAGAGTCGATAACGAGGTTAGTACACGTGATAGTTGTGATTCGAAATGGACCATGGATCGATGTTCGTGAATAGTTGGAGGTTTTCAGAAGTGGATTTCACCTTAACGTTCGTACCCTGCTGCAGGATTTAGCAGATTCGTCTTCTAAATCTTTGTCTACGTCTAGGAACCTATGATGGCATGCAGAAGCGTATAGATTCCAAATAAACGAGCGTTTATTTCACTTTACCTTATTAAAAAGTTGCCAGAGTTGGTTTTGACGAACACTAGAGTGTTACAGGTGCGGTAGGTTCAGTCATTGCTCCACTTTTTGATTTTTTGTAAAAACCCACCTTGTGCGGTGCGGTTTACGAAAATCTGCAAGTAAATAACACTAGGTAGCGTCATTTCGGAACGTTTGACTGATTTCGATGGAACCGGATTCAGAAGTGACGCTGAGTCGTCGGAAAGGTGGCTCTGTGCACCGTGGGCCTCCACAGGATTCTCTGGGTGTCGTAAACAAATCAGATGTCGAGAGGCTCAGCGGGTAAGGGACGGGCGAGGAAGAAAAACGACCCGGGTAGCCCCGGTTGGAGGCATGAAAGCCTCCTTGAAGTCGACGAGTGTGGTTTATTTACGGTAAATGGACGCACGGTGTTATTTGTCTTCGATGCGAGAACCTCGGATGGAGAAGGGCAGAAGAATGTGTTTCCTTGGAGCACACCGTCATTCGATGATGTACGCAGAAGAAAGTTTATAGATATTGGCGCTATAATAATGATTGCGGTGATTCTCGTGTGACTGATTTTAAGTAAATTTATGCCAGCGATGTTTTTGTTATGTTATGTTATGTTATGTTATGTTATGTTATGTTATGTTATGTTATGTTATGTTATGTTATGTTATGTTGTGTTGTATTTGGTTATGCTATGTGATGTTAGTGTATATGCGATGCGATGCTTTTTTATAATTATACACATACAGTGGTTTAAACTTTTCCAAAATATTGGGGGAATGGGGGGTCTTGACAATCAGAGAGTCTCAGAGGCTCAGAGCTAGACTTGACTGTTATCGTTGCTATTCATCCGATCCTCGTTACACGCAGCTTCCAGTCTAAGTTCGTCAGTCAACCAGCCGGACAGGAAACATCATCTGCGCTTCCGATGTTACGTAAAACGTATGGAATGGGTGCGTTTTGTTTACATGTAAACTTGTTTCATATTGAAAATATTGGAGACATAAATAAATTTTTGTTTTCATTATGAATTCTGATAGTATTTCAGTTCTTTGTCCTGTTTTTCTGTTTTTGAAGAACTTTGTCTATACTGGAACATGATTATATATTTAATATTTCAAGAAATTCTCCTCTCGATTTTGGGGGACAATGCCCCTTCTCCTCAGTTACTGAGGCACGTGCCCGGCTGCCGCTCAGAGTCTACGCCTACGTAAAATATATATATTTGGAATTTATACAGCGCCCTTATAGGCGCATTCATCGTGTTAATGCCCTTCAATTAGCCAACTGCAAATAATATTTGTGTACGCGTTCGTCGTAAACATTGAACTGCGGGGCACTCGACTGAAACAGTTCAACAACTTTGAGGTAAATTGTTTGCAAACACAGTAGAACGACCAGTTCGATGGCTGCCTCACACTGTTCTAATTTCTGTACAGTGGGGTTGAAAGTGAATGGTCTGTCTCAAGTATTAGAAATGACTGCGTGGGACTCCCACCGGCTGCGTGGACGATGAGCAGCTGGCGAGCACAGGGAATGGCGACCGGTTGAGTTCGCAGAGAGCTGTTCCTATTATGACAACAGGTGGCGCCAGAAGTCCTGACAGAAATGGCTCTTCATCGTAATGTTATCTCTTCGGCCGTCTGTGTCAACGTCATAACGGCGGGAAGCTTCTGTGGATCTGTTTGTATGTGTCCCTCTGTACGCGCGTGTCTCTACTTCTGTCACTGACATTTGTCTATCTGTATCTGTGTATTTCTGCGTTCCGATGTCGCGTGGGAATGATTGCCCGATGGTTGCGTTGTGGGTTGTCCCTCTTCCAAACACCACCCACGCACTGATTTGCTTCAAGAAAAGCAGAACAGAGGGACAGCGCATGGCAGAGTCAACGTACGCAGCAGCGCAGAGGAACGGAGGCTGGCGATAGGTAGTCTAGCGTTGCCAAGGGTTCCGTTTTCGCCGGGAGTGTCCAGGAATCAGCTTTCGCCTTCCGTCTTTCGGGAAACATTATCCAGGAGACAGAACTCTCAGGTTTCTATGTTCCCTGTTTTTTATCTTCATAAAATTTGAAATGGAAATGATGAAATCTACTGAAAACTCTAACCTTACTTTCACGTATTTTTTCTATTCATAGAATCACGTAAATTTACTTGAATTAAATGTAGGTAAGCTTTATGAAGATTTAAGTAGGCCTACTCCTCGAGAAGCACAAGAACATCTACCATCTTTGAGTCTCGTATGAGATGGTTGGAGTTTTTCGTAGAGGATAAGAACGAAAAGCTTTGAGTCTCGTATGAGATGGTTGGAGTTTTTCGTAGAGGATAAGAACGAAAAGCTGTAGACCAAAATGTTGAAGTTAGTTTGTTTTGCAGTTTATAGGTTACAGTAATTTCTTTGTTTGTACATGAAGTTTTGTTAAGTGGTGATACTTTCAGATTAAATTCGAATAGTGTTTGACAATTGATATCCCATACTTAGTCAGTGTTTACTATAGTTCCCTTCATATGAAGGAAGGAGGCAGCTTGCGGAGTGTTTGATGTCATAGGTGGTGTTAGGTTGAAGAGCCTGGTGGTAACCTAGTTCCTATCATGTGAAAATAAAATCGCGGCTGAGAATCCGGGGAGCTAGCAATGCGTTCTCAACCCAAAGATGGGTTTCAAGGGTTTGGCTATAGGAAAAATGATTAGTGAAGTTTCTTCCAGAATTGGGTTCTCCAGAGTTGATAATCCTATACGCAGACAGGAAAGAAAGAAAGAAAGAAGGATATGTAAAAGGATAAGTAGATAAAAAATGCAAGCCAGAAAAAGGAAGGTAAAAGGAAAAACAAAAGAGAAAGAAAGGAAACAGAGAAGGAAGAAAAGGAAGAACTAAAAGACCGAAGACAGAAAGATTGAATGAGTGTCAATTAATCAATCAGTCAATCAGTTACTTGATTGAAAAAGGAAGAAAGAAAGTAAGACAGAAAGATTGAGTAAACCAGTCGATCGATCACTTGATTGAATGAATCGATCGATCGATCGCTTGACTGATTGAATCAATCAATCAATCAATCAATCAAGCAAGCAAGCAATCAATCAGTCAATCAATCAATCAATCAATCAATCAATCAATCAATCAATCAATCAATCAATCAATCAATCAATCAATCAATCAATCAATCAATCAATGAGCAACAACCGGGCATACATACAACAGGATGCTCTATGCTCGAAAATCTCGAGTTCGACTGGTCTGTGTTTGTTGTGTCCCTCTGTCAATGGAGACAAGCAGGCGCCACTCCGGCGTATTGAGCTGGAGTCCATCTGTGCCTATGTTGTGTTATTCCCACACTGCATCTTCTATTACACTAACGTACCGTTTCAT
This sequence comes from Allolobophora icterica, assembly GCA_963556255.1. Classification (NCBI taxonomy): domain Eukaryota; kingdom Metazoa; phylum Annelida; class Clitellata; order Crassiclitellata; family Lumbricidae; genus Allolobophora; species Allolobophora icterica. The sequence goes on from OY744605.1 coordinate 58,806,509, forward strand.
CATTTCTGCGTACATTAATTGCGCCCATTTGGATCATTTCGATAGCCATGCGCGCAACGCTTTGAGAGTTATGCACGTGTGTATTTATGTAGGTATGTTTGCATTTATGCATGCTTCTGTGAGTCTATTTATCCCTGATATGTACACAGAATATAATCCCCTAAAATTATATCCTTTTTGTCATTCATTGCATGTATAGCGCCTCTCTAAGATACCTACTCAGCGGCGTTCACAGCAGAGGTGCGCATGATTAGTTAAATTGCTACTCGATTAGAATTAGAATTAGCTACTGAAATTTGCTAATCGATTAGAGTTAGAATTAGCAAAATCTTGTAGCTATCGATAAGAATTAGAATTAGTAAATTCTTGTAGCTATCGATTAGAGCTAGAATTAGCAAATTTGTGTAGCTATCGGTTAGAGTTAAAATTAGCTAATTCTTCTAGCTATCGATTAGAATTAGCAGCAACTAATCAATTAGCAATTAGAATTAGATTTCGATAGTTGAAACATATATTTGCTTCATGAATTTGTAAATTTTGACCAAAGCACAGCAAGTTACTAGAGCAAGTACTGTAGCCTATTATAGTATACCTAAAGCAGCACAACTGCTATGTCGATTAGTTACCCATCTCTGTTCACAGTAGATATCTTGGAGAAAGTAGGTATTCAATACTATATTGTATGTAAACATTTATAGAGCGCCTCTAGTAAGGTGAACCATTCAGAGGAGCTCCCATTGCGCAAGGCCACTTGAAAAGAGTTTCGAGGAAAGCAAAAGAAGACGAGGGGTTACCTATCAAAATTTGAGAGCGAGTAGAAGGAGATTGTGTCTTCCTGCAGAGAGAGGGACCAATTGAGGCAAAAGATCGGGACTGCGCCATAGCTGTTCTAGTATGAGGAACTAAAAGTCTGTTCGAGTTAAAAAAAAAATAAACATATAATTATAATATATACCTGTAACATATCCTTAAACGCGTGAGCATTGTATATCTTGTATACGCATTGACCTATTGAGTTGGAAAGGTATACAATGTTCGGCTTGTAACGCGTAGAGTAGGCTGCCGCTGTAGTGAGGATTCGAACCTCGATTGAGGTATACAGTTACTGTGTGAAGCCATTGAGCAAATCCTTCACGCTCAGTTGCTCGGCGTCATTGGTGCTCATCCATGCATGGTTTGTGCGCACAACTGAACTTTTTAAATAGAGCAAAATATAATCGTGTTTTATTGTATGTTGCGTTGTATTCACAGAATATTTATATAATTTGCTAAAATTGTTATGCATGTACATACAGATATTGATGCGTGCATACTAAAGTGCCATGTATGTATGTATGTATGTATGTATGTATGTATATACACTGGCGTAAACTTCTACAAAATATTGGGGGGGCATTTTCCCGAAAAATTTCAGAATTTCGAAAATCTTTTCCCGAATTTCGAATTTCATCTTTCAAAAAAAGTTGATGACCTTTTTTTTAGTCATTCGCCTCTTTTCTTTCTTTAGGAGCTCATAACAGACACTAAACACTATCATGAACACTTTTTTTACCGATTCATCCTCACACTCACACTGTCATGAACTTTTTACCGATTGGTCTCGAAAAAATTTCGTTAAATTAAATATACCTTCATATTTTTTTAATCTTCGTCTCGATTATTGGGGGGCATTGCCCCGGCTCCTCAATTATTGGGGGGGCACGTGCCCCGGCTGCCCCCCAGAGTCTACGCCTATGTGTATATATGTATGTATATGTGTAGGTATATAAGTATGTATGTATGTAACTATGTACGTATGTATGTGTTTGCGCGCATGCATGTATGTATTTATGTATATGTAACGTAGTAGGGAAAGGTAGCAGGCAACGTAGATACAAGGTCCAGTAGGCCTATGTTTCGAGGTGGTGATTTTGTGTTCTATCGGGCGGCCACAACGAAGGTCGGAGGGAGTATCGGCCGGACCCTGCTCGGTCTATCTCGGTTAAAGGGCATCCGATAGACTGAAGATTATCAGTAGTCAAGTATGCGGACGCTTAGTTCCGATACGTATACCAGCAGTGAATGTGGTCATAACTCATAAGTATACGCTTGTATGTGTGACGCAGGCCTCTCACTTCCGAAAAACCAATAGACTGAAGATTATCAGTGAATGTGGTCATAAGTGCGCTTGTATACGTGGCGCAGGCCTCTTACTTCCAAAAAACCAACGTCCTTGTTTCACTCCTTTGCTTTAACTACATGCAAAGCACGTTTCTATGATGGCAGCGATTCGCTGTTTCCTAGGCAACGGGGGACAGTTCTCCGGAACATCTCCTTCATCGAAGCCTTCGTAGAAATAAAACGTGTGCCTAAGTACCGTTTGCTTGGAAAACGGAAGAAACTCTTCTCTCCACGCTGTCCCTCACTCTTTCACCCTCCGCTACATCCCTCAATCTTCAGAGGACCCGGTAAAGCTCCCGCGGGAACCGTTCTCTGGACGATGCCTCTCATCCGGGCTATCCGTCGTTTCGAGAGGACACTTGCCATGTCCATTAAAGATTCACTCGCTATGGAGTAATTCGCTCCACTCCACCCCACCGTTGCCTCCTCCTATACCTCCTCTCCCTTGTCTTCCTTCCTCGTCCTTTTCTTTCTCATTCTCCGTCGCATACTTGCTTTTTTATTCTCCTCTTCTTTGTCTATTCCATTTAATCCATTTCCTCCTCTTCCTCCACTTCCTAGTTCCTTGTTTTTTCTTTCTATTTATTCTTTTCCATCGCCTTTCTCATGTTTCCTTGTATCCCCTGCTTCTGCTCGCTCTGCACCTCTCCGCTTTTCATCCTCTTTTTCTTCCTCCTCCTCCTCCTCCTCCTCCTCCTCATTATCATCGTTGTCGTCGTCATAATCATCGTCTCTTTTTTTTCTCCATCGTTATCATCATCAAAATCGTCTACACTGTAAAGGACTTATCGAAGGTTCCTATAATGACCGGGAGGGAGGTCGAGCCTGCACAGACCGCGTTGCAAGGAAAAGTCTGCACGTGCCTAAGGATGCGAATATATATATATATGTATATATATATACATATATATTCAAGTATGTGTTCGTGAGTATATGTGTGGGTGTGGATGGAAGGATGAGTGTGGATGTGAGTTTCCACAAAGTGATTATAATCATGATATGGTGCGTAACAACCGCCAAGGTGTATCGACGGCGGTTAACTTTCGTCGAAAACGTGGAGGCGGCTCTTTCCGCGCCACAAATGGACGGGGAGCCAAAGAATAGGGACAGTCGACGACAGTATACTGTCTCCTAAATGGGCCGATGTCACGGTCTTCAATACCCGACCATTTGCTGCAATTTGTTTAGGCTACTTTTAACAACTAACTGTCGTTTATAACATCCGTTATAGATTCGGTAAATGGTTGTATATAGGCATGGATCTATACGTTTCTGATATAGGCCCTATACACGCACAAAATACTTGCACATATTTTGTCAATAGCCTACCTATAACATATATCTATAATCCCTTGAACGCCTGAATATTGTGCATTAAATTTTATTATGTCTTTTATTATATATTTTATAAACGCATATTGACAGACCGACTTTTATGTAAGCTAAATTGTTTTCAAGCAATTAATCAATCAACTGAGCATTTTTATGTAGCGCCCCTTCAAGGAAACTATTCAGAGGCGCTCCCAGTCCGACCCCGGCGAAAGAGAACAGTCTTTAGAGCAGAAAGAAAGCGGTGGACTAGTCTCGAGGAAAAGACCGCAACTCAGGAGGAAGCCCATGCCAAATTGTGGGCCCAACCACGGAGATAGCGCGCTGCAGCATAGCAGCGGTGCGTGCGAAAGGAACAGAGAGATCACGACGGGTGGCAGAGCGAAGAGAGCGGTGACCAGGTGGAACTGAGGCACGAGAACAGAGCTCGCGCAGATAGGAGAGAGCACTGCCAAGCTGACATTGCCAGACAATGGAGGCAAGCCGGTATAGACAATGCGTTGCGAGAGTGGTAGCCAGTGTTAGCCATATATTAGTACATGAAAGACAGAAATTTATACACACCAACTGCCACGATAGAGAGATAAGAGCTTATGCATATTGAACTGTTATAAGATGGATGACCTGTTTACAGAAATTTAATATACGTGTATTATATACTATATAAAATGTTGTGCAGCATAGAATAACAACGACGTATCCCTTAGCAAAGTATATAATATACTTTCATAGGGTCTCTATTTGCACAGCACTTATATAATCGTATATATATACGTATACACGTACAGGTGTCTATCTCAATTTGTGCATAGTTTCAATTGGTACAAATCCGTCCGCCCGTCTATCTGTCCGTCTGTCTGTCTTTCTATCCTTTTGTCCGTCTGTCTGACTCTCAATCCTCGCGTAATCTTAATCCATTAGTTTCTTCCTCCTTCCATCATTGGATCTAATTATCTTGATGACAAAAAATGGCGATGACGACACAAATACAGGAGCAAACAAAGGAGCTTCAATTGTTTGGCACAAACACAATGTCTGATAGATCTATACAACATGTTCTTAGAAAGTATCAGTCATACACTTGTTCCCATATACGTGTATAGCGTCCGTTCACTATTCGGAACTTCAAGCTCAAAGGCAGAATATGGGTATTAAGTACGTGTGTATACTGTATACGGACGTTTGTTCTGATGAAACTTAGAAACTTTTCGGCCTGCGCTTAGGAAATATGGACTAAATATATTGCGCTTGTTTGTGAATTTAAATAATATTGTCCATCTGTTTAACGTTTGAAGAAAGAGGGCAAGACCTACGAACAAGAACGTATTCCACAGGGCGGGAACCATGTTTTTTATTTTATTTTATTTTTATTCTTTAATTAAGCGCCTGCAAACGCACTGCGCTGTACATGTACATGTTATGCGATAAACCTTAACTACCAACAGAACAGACAGCCTGCAATACACGGCGCAAATTGCAGCCTACAAAGCATGTCCGCCTATGGGACTCGATCTCTGTACCTCTCGCACTCTACGCCAGATGTTATCCAATGCGCTATCGGGCCCCCCATATGTGGAAATGATCTGAAACATGTAGCGAGGTGAAAGCTTTCCTTCTTCTGCTAGTGTTAAAAACTTACAAGATATCTCCTATCCTCTTTCTTACACGTGCTTACATATTTAATGCAATGCATCTAGAAATTTGTTTAGCGACCTGATGGTATAGCTCTCGAGGACGCTACCCAATAACTTATATATATATATGTATATTCATATGTATATGTATAATTGTATATGTATATTAGGGTGGTCCTTTCAAATGAAAGTTGAAAATTTTGAAATCTTACCCCTCTGTATTGTTATATGTGTTAAGAAAATAATATACAATTTTTTTTGACTGATCGGATGTTTTAAACAGGTGCCACAAGGTGCTAGAACTTTGTAAGTAGCTTTTGAATTTAAGTCAAATTCGGATTCACCGTTAACATTACTTTTTTTAAATCATATACCTTGTAACAAATACTGTTCTAAATAGGTATTTATCATAACAAGAAACTGTAAACTCCATAATTGACTACATACAAAATAGATTTCAACAAATTTTGTGCTGTTTCACAATACGCAGTCTGCAGAGAGATTTACAGCCAATCACTCGCTGATAATTGCTATGGTCGCAAGTTCTTAGTCATTGTCTGATTCAGTGCATATGGATACTTTTGCTGAATGCAGTAGGAACTGTTTTTGGTCCTCATTCCATGGCACCTTGTTAGAAACAGTCTTTTCACTGATAGGTGTTGCAGCAACCTCAACAGCTATCAGTTTCTGAGGGTGCTCTGAACCTTCAGTTTCCAAGGCCTTCGCCATCTTGCGTTTGACTGCAACAGAGATGTCAGGGAAAAAATTGACAGTGACATAAGCGTTTCACTCAGATACCAAAGGGTGTCTTGAAAAAGCACTGGTAGTCACTTTTGATATAGCTTTGTCTCCATAATTAAGAAGCTTGGTGAGGAATGACGAGTCGTTGGCAGGAGCTGCAGCTGCAAGCGGAGCCGTAAACCAGTAGCGGACACAAACCTTGACTGCATAGATAGCAAATCTCTGCAAACCAGCTTGTTCACGTTTACTCATGACAAACTGTGCATGGAAGAGAGTTATTTTGAGGGCATAGATGACACGAGCCATCCACCTGGCTCAATGGAGTGCTCCTGGCTGCACGAACCGGATTCCTCTTGCAGGGATGCCACCGAGGTAGATGATTGTCAGTTCCAGAAGCTCCGGATAGTCGTCACGTGTTTGTGTTATCACCAACTGCTGTTTGCAAAACACTATCATATCTTCATTGTCTGCCACGCCAACACCGGAAGTTGTGTACTGTTCCTTGTGTATAAATTGCCATTGTTTCTGAAAACGCCTAGAGAGCAGAACGTGAACAGTCACATGCAGCAAAAGCCTGTTCTGCAACAATTTCCATTATGTGATGGCGGCATGCAAGATGGAGCAAGTTTCTCCCGATCTTTAACTCGATGAGTGGTACAAGCTCCAAGAATAATGCCAGTATTGCTACTGGTTGTATCAAATGACATTGCCTGAATGCGGTCTTTGACTTTGATATTCCAGTCTTCCAAGCAGTCAACCACTGCTTTGGACATTGCCTCGCCTATTCCTGCTGCAAGGTCCAAAGAGAACTTCGTGACGAGTATGGCACCTCTTAATCATGTCATGTCATTACATTTTTGGGGGTTTTATTTATTTTTCATCACATGTTACAATATCCAGGGGTAAGAAGTTTAAAAAGTGCCCATTTGTTTTCTATGCCAAATAAGAATCACCCTAATGTATATATATATATATATATATATGTATATGTATATATGTGTGTATATGGATATGTATATATATATATATATATATGTGAGCATTTGTAAAACACGAGTGGCCGTTGTTGATGTTTTTGATGTCGTCCTGAAGGTAATTTGCATCGTATGGCATCCTCATCAAACAGCATCCTCCTCGGCTGTTGATGTTGTTGTTGTTGCTGCTGATGATGTTGATTGCGATGGTCTACGTCTTCCGGTTCAATCGAACTCGTCTCGATGTTTATGTAGAGCCTTTTGATCATAATTATAACCGGACCCTGGGCAGCAGAGTGTTTTGTCCACGAGTCTCATGACTCGGACGAGAACGAAGACGTTGTTGCTGCAGCTCAAAGCCTCGTCGTCTTGTGGACGAAAACAAGCTAACGTCCGCTTTCTGTCAGTGCATTGTGTTAATGTGTCGATATACTGGGTCATATACCAGGTACTTGGTAATGCATGAGGCATGGCATATTATAGGTCATATAGGGCATGGAAAGTTGACCTACCCGGACTCTCATGACCTGGAACCGGAACGGACAAGTCTGTCTGCAGGCTATTGCGGACTTGATTTGATATTTCGCCGGTGATTAAGCTGGTCTCCCTGACGTGGCTTTTGTGTGGCGATGAGCAATTTCGGAGAGTTACGTTTACTTGTAGGGGGGTCAGTATATAGCCTACTTAACAGGATAGCTCAGCGATGTATAAATTTACAAGTGTAAGTCTGCACATGCAATACATGTAATATGTAAAATATATTATATAAACAATATCTAAATATTCTAAAAACGTATAAACTAACATAATATTGCAACTCAGGATTACACGAGCAAAATATAGAATATTATATGGTTTACGTGGTTATGTATATATATATATACGTATATGTATGTGTGTGTATCTAGGCCTATATATGAGATTGAGTAGTTTCATATATTTGTCGGTGACCGGGAGACCTGAATGCAGGAAACATGAAGCTGAGCTGCGTATTATCTCGTAGTCTAATTGTACGTCAGATATTAAATCCAGCGTTGACGTATGTCCGTTATAATATTTTGCGGCCTGGGAGTCATTCCTTCCCCGTCGGTCGACACATAGTGGTCGCTTTTCGCTCCATATAACCATCCGCGCGGTTAGAACACGTGTCTTTGGCTCAGACGAGCTACCCATGACGGACGCAGGCAGCCAACGCATAAGCGCACATTCACAAGTGCATAATTATGATGTAATGTATTGGATCAACTAGATATTTATCAATGTATTTAAACGCTGTTACATGTATGCATGCACCTATGTACCTCAGTATACTTTATGTAGCGCGTTTTCAGTACCCCTCAAAAATGCCGCACAAAATTGACTAATTCGCTGATTTAAGAAGTGCGTTTTAATGTGTAGCATTGTGAAAATGTATGCTTAGCAGAGTAAAATGCAATAGTAGGGCTTATGTATATATAGTGAAATGGAGGTCTGTGCCAAGAAGAAGGTTTAACATCTTCCCTATTTGACTCGTTCTACTATTTTGCTGTTTCTGCTCGCTCTCTTAAGACATTCCGTTTTCGTGGGGTTCTTCGCACTGGGACCTCTTCTGATTAGGCTGTACTATGAGAGAAGCTTTATATATCCGTAAATACAATGCAATGCAATACAATACAATACAATACAGAAAAGTCACGATGGATCGAGAGTCGTTGTGTGAAAGCGCGGCACCTGCAATTCCTCGAAGGTAGATGAGGACAATCTAAACGCTTCAAGAATTTCTGAGTCGGTTTGCGGGTGAATCTGCTACCACAGTCAAAACTAATTAGGCTAATTAGGCTACCTTAGGCTATTTTAGGCTTCTAAAGGGCCAATGTATCTACTAATGTGTAATTGTACTATAGGGTTTAGAAACTGAGGTGTCTCCTTCAGGCAGAACTTGTCCAACACATCCATTGCTAAATTTGTTAACGTTAATTAGTAAACTAGAAATAGACGCAATCCTCGCTCGATGTGCAGATTGGGAATTGGGGAGGGCAGATAGATGAATGATAACACTTTGGCTCGATGAATATAAGATCTTGAAAGACGCGGTTCGATACCCGCAAGTTCCCTATAGGTCGATTTGGCCTTTCACTGCCATAGGAGGCAGCTGTAAAATGAGCGGGCTCCTAACAGACTGCCAAGACGTGTGGATATAAGGTCTTGATAATAATTGTACTGTCATATGTTTCAATGTTACTTACTGCGGTTTGTCAATGAGATTGTCAATAAACACGAATATATATATATATATATATATTATTATTATCATTAATCGGAATTGGAATAGAGAAAATTGGTTTTAATGAAGAAGTCTCCCTTGTTTTAATGTTTTTGCCCTGCCGATTCCAGTAGTCAAGAAGAGATTGGAATTTCTCTGCTCAAGCGTTAGTTTGTCTACGTCAGCACTTCACTGTGGGGTTTTATCGTTTCTCGAAATCTAGAATTCAGGACTCCCTCTGTCCTGTATTCTACTGTTCTAACCTATAAATTTATTCTGTTGAGAAATCTCACTACCAGACTTCGCTCTCAAAAACATTTTCATCATCGTCGAACAGATTGAATAGCGCATCATAGTCATCATCGCCGTTAACTACAGTCATCTGGGGAATACTGGATAACCAATCCGCACAGAACAGGTTACGTCACCAATACGATTACGTCATCAATGCAATTACGTAATCAATTCGATTACGTCATCAATTCGATTACGTCATCAATACGATTACGTCATCAATGCAATTACGTCATCAATTCGATTACGTCATCAATTCGATTACGTCATCAATACGATTATGTCATCAATTCGATTACGTCATCAATACGATTACGTCATCAATGCGATAATGCGCATTTGCATAGAAAATTATAACGGGAGACATCCTGTATAAAAAAAAGAACTTTGAGAGTCAAATGACAGCTTTATCAAATTCAGGACAACCGTTAACAAAACGTATATATCAATGGCGCAATGTTGACGATTCAATGCTAATAGCAAGCTACAGGTTTTACATGAAGCTTAATTGCATCTAGGAAGTCAGATTTGCCGCTTTCGGGTAGTGCCAGTCCCAAGTCTGGATTAAGGAGGACGACACTACTCTTTGTTAAGACATAGCGTCGTTAATAAGATGCTATTTGTCTACCGGATAAACATAGCCTGATTATTGCTTACGTACAGGCAAATTTAAGCGTTTTACTAAACTAGGCTATCCTAGACTAGTCTTCTGATTATGTAAATTACCAATCTTCACATCGAGTAGGATCTGACGTGGAGTTAATCGTCAGCACAAATGACTGGCTTGTGCGCCTAATCACCATCATTACATGTTTTTACTCCGACTAAACAGAAGTTAGCGAGAGTGCAAGGGTCATGAGAGGCAACGTTATTGGCCGCTTTGCATTGCAATTTTGCAAGGAAGGCTAAAAGGCAAGACTCGGAGGAGATGGGTCAACTGAAGAAGCTTCTACGCCTTCCTGGAATCTAATGAAGACTAGGAGTATAATCCTTTCCATGGCTGATGGTCCCTGTTCGGTTCCTGTCTTATGGGTGTCTGTAGACCATTGACGTTTATTGTCTGTTAGCAAAGTCTATAAGGAGTCAGAATGCTCTAAATTGTTCTAATTATATCTAACGACATCTGACGAGTATTCGTAGCAGTTCTCGTGATAAGGTGTGTCCTTGACCGTGATACTGCGCATTTATATATATATATATATATATATATATATATATATACCTATATATGTGTGTGTGTGTGTGTGTGTGTGTGTGTGTGTGTGTGTGTGTGTGTGTGTGTGTGTGTGTGTGTGTGTGTGTGTGTGTGTGTGTGTGTGTGTGTGTGTGTGTGTGTGTGTGTGTGTGTGTGTGTGTGTGTGTGTGTGTGTGTGTGTGTGTGTGTGTGTGTGTGTGTGTGTGTGTGTGTGTGTGTGTGTGTGTGTGTGTGTGAACTGTTCAGTTCAGGTGAGATTTCACACAATATCAGATGGAAAACTCAAAATGAGCCTGATCACCACAAAACGAAGTGAACTGTGAGCCTTCTCAATCAGTTGGCTCTGTTATGTTGTATCGGCAGATTGTTCGATACAACTATCATTGCGGCGATCTTGACGTACTTTGTAGTTTTTATGCTCTGATGATCTAATTAGCCGAGAGCATTCTGGGAACTTTGGAGCATTTGTTGTTTTAGTTAAAAAGGAATCATTCGTTGTATCAACAACCGAAAATCTGTTTGATTCGGATGTAAACACAAAAGCCGTCATCACATCATCCTCTACCAAACAAAAAACCCATCAACATTGGCCATCATCATTATTTCGTCACCTTCAACGTCATCACAATAACAAACAAGACATTTTCAGGCAGCCTTACACCGCACCCTGTATACATCTGCCAGATAACCATACTTCAGCGTCTTTGATGGGTTCAATATGGCTCTATATATACTCATGTACATACATTCAGTTTATATATGTATACTATTATGTATATACATGTATATTGCATGTATACATTCATCCGTCACTCTCCAAATATAAACTTATTCAAATCTCGTCTGAAATCATTTATCTTGAATGGTTGTTAACGGACCTTGGAACGACCACAGGGTTTGGCCAATGCTGCTCTGTGGGCGCGCCGCGCCGGGTTACGTGCTGCTCTTCTCCCCATTCATTCATTTTTTCTCCTACTTATTCTTTTCTTATAGGACTGATAGTCCTATTTTCTGTTTCTTTGTTTCTTTTGTTGACGTTTAGTTAAGTATATATAAATGATTAGTTAAGTTTAACAATGATTTATTTTGCTTTCTCTCATGTTTCCACACCAGACCTCAACTATCTACTCCCTCTGGCTTACCATGACTTGACAGTCACTTAAGTTATGTACAACACTAGTAGGTGTCCCTGCTTAGCGGGAGTTACCTCCCTTTAGGGCCACCTTTTGCTCTATCTGAGACAGAACCACAATCCGACTACTTATAGTTTGTTACATAACATGTTTTTGTTTTGTTTTGTTTTGATGGAAGCAATAAAATGATTTGATTTGATTTGATTTGATCTATTCTTCGAGCAGCCACTAACATGGACGTCGTCGCTGATGTTAATGCATCTGATGTTTTTGACATATATAATGACATATCATCGTCATCAAAACAGCAATTTAAACGTCAACGTCTCTGTTCCAGGAGGAACCGCCTTTTTCCGGAACGGAAACATAGAAGCCACGGACGGACAAAACCAAGCTTTATTACAAAGCTGGTTGTTCTGGTGATTGATAAATACAATGCAATTTAACATCCGGTTGGCTTTCTTCCTGTCGCCATCTTTGTTGCCAAAGTTCCTCACGAAAGTAGGCCTACAACCATCAGCTGCGGTTTAAGATAACCACAAAGTAAGGACTAATTAAAGATTGGCTAATAATGCTCTTCGTTTCCTGCTATTTTGTTTTCCTGTCTTGCTGCGTGTGCGGAATAAAATCCGGAAGGTCGACCGGAAGGAAAAGTAATACCGCCGGATTTCATCCAACTGGTGGATGGATAATCCTATTTTGGCTGCGCTTACTCCGGGATTTCACCAAGCTTTAACTCCCATCTAAAATAAACATGTGCACTTGAAAGTAAAGCTCACGAGCATTAATTTTCTGGTCGTTTGACAGAAGTCACTGGTTCTTGCCGCCATGGAGCCAGCCATATTCTCTTAATAGCGGGGTTTACAGTGATGCTTAGCTGTATAAATGTTTTCCACCAGGCAACTGACAGTATTGTCTATTCGGTAGAGCGCTTGATCTGTAATCCACTGATTGTGGGTTCGAGTCTTAGTGTAACGACCGTGGGTAAGTTGATCGCACGCAGTTGAATCTGTCTTCCTTTCAAGACATCCAGAGACGGTCTTCATACTCCGAAGAATACAAATTAGACCGAAAGCAGCGAAGAGCGATTTACTAAATGACGAAGTACGGTCAGAGGTTGAAATCGGGGAGAGAGGCCCATGAAACTTTGAAGTTGTTGTCAAGCAGTTAAACTGGTTGTACTGTTGTCGGATTACTGTTGCAGAGGCTGGTTTTAAAATGTTATGCACCAAAGACCAATAATGATGTACCGCATAACCAACTTGACTTACCAAACATTATCGTGCGTGCGTGGGTGTGACAACGTCTTTTACAAAAACTGAGAATGATGCTCAATGGTATATAAGTTTTGGTCTATAGATACAACGTGCCCTGTATGCAGTCAGATCTCTGTACGTGGCTCATGGACAGATGCAGCGTTAATAGCAATAACTTCTTAGTTTTAAGTCCTCCCAAGAGAGTTGTCCAATGGTTATGGCATTCATGAACAAACTTGACATCTGAACTGACCTTGAACCTTTAACGAATCGTCCGTCAGTTGGACCAACACTCGGTATAGGAGAGCGAACGAATTACATGTAGGGCCTATTCTTTTTTTAGATCGAAATGAACTCAATTCACGCCGCGGCCTTGTGCACGTCTCGCAAATGGTTGACATACGCTCTTATCGATATCAGTGTATCCATACATTTCTAATTATAGCCTATTGCCAATTTAACGATCGTATAATATAGGGCCTACCATAGGCGCCGGCTTTTGCTTTTGTCTCTGGGTGCCTGAGTGCTCCCCTCCCCTTCCCACTCACCTTAGGTAGGTGAGTTTTAGCGGATGTTTGGATAAAGAAAATTGGTTTCTTGTCAAAGGTTACGAGGTTAGAAAAGTATTGGAAATCGGTGACAACGTTCCAGTGTTATTATTTATTGTTGTAAAATAATAAATTATTTATTTATGTACGGGCTGTGACTGTAAGATCGTGCAATGTTGGGTATTTGTGTGGTAGTTGTAGGCTACTTCTCAAATTGTGAGATTAGACCTAGGCTACTTAGTTGTAAAAAATTTGAATTTGAGGTCGAAATCTTCTGGGTGCCAGGCACCCACTGAACTTTCTCTCTGGGTGCATTCGCACCCAAGGCTTTCAAGGAGTCGGCGCCTATGGGGCCTACGTGTTTCTTCGCTGATTACGTTTCCAGCCTAGAGGTATAGTTCGTTTTTATTTTCATGGCATTATAGAAATCTACGAGTCATCGACGAAATCATATACTGGCTATGCTTTCATACGCATTCGCTCAGTTGCTGTACATGTACGTATTCGCCATGCTCCTGGTCTTTCCATACTTGGCTATATTGACATGTTAAGCGCGCTTGTGACGTTCTTAAAAGACGCTTTACAAATAGCTAGATATATACTTACCTATTATATAGTAGACATGAAAATAAAGGCAAGAAGCCGAGAACTTCATGTGATGCATTGGTAAGTAATGTAACTATACCTATCTTTCCGTGCTTATCTTTTATCTCTATGTATACTTTTAAAATATATGTTGCTAACACAGCACGCTAATAACACAGACTTTAGTAGTAATGACATTTTAAGTATCACTGGTTCAGAAATCAAATCAAATGAAAGGCTGGTGAATAAACTTCGTTTTGCTGACGACACTGGCTTCCTCGCTAGTAGCGGAACAGAACTGAAGACTATTAGCCTACGACACAGCGAGACAAAACCAGATAAAGATAATTAACGACCTAATGATTAACGCAGAGAGCAATAAAACAATGGTTGTCTTGAAAAAAACCAAAAGAAACGTCTGTAGCTGTTAGCATACAAAGAAAAGCGATTAAAATAGTAGATCAGTTTCGTCTTTCTTGGGTTCTGATAACCCGAAATGGTAAATACGAAAAAGATATAATAAATAATAATAATTATCTGATCACTTCTATAGCGCCACTGTATAATGATACATGATATCGGTCGATGGTCGCTGCTAAGCAAAATCGTTGTGCAAGCAGAGGCGCGTTTACAGAAAACGAGACCCTATAGGCGCAAACATTTTTGGGGCCCTTCTGAACTTCTAGACTGAGAGTCTAAGACTCTGGTGGTGCTTAGCCTGTCAAGTGCTGCTGTGTAGAAACCCGCGAAGTTGAACTTGAAGTTTTTGTGAATGTCATTGACACTTTCACTGTAATTATGATTAGTTAAAGCAGCTATTTTTAAGGAATGTGCAGTTTATTTGATTTAATAATTTTAGTAATTACAATAATATACTTTTATGTGAATGCTAAACTGTAAAATTAGAAAATAGGTCATATTTAAAATAATTCACAATTCACAAATGTTAATTTTTATAATTTAAAAATATTTTCCTTCATTTGGGGGCCCTCTGAGATTTGGGGCCCTAGGCGCGCGCCTAGTGCGCCTATACGTAAACGCGCCTCTGTGTGCAAGTAATATTCCAGGGTGAGTCTGATATCTAGTTAGTAAATTCTATCGCGCCGGTGTCTATTGCACAAGGCATCAAGCGATGGCGCACCATAAATAACGACGTAACAGGTCAACATCAGGAAGAGCAGTCCGCTGAGAGTGGCAGCCTATCCATGGTGGGTAAGCAATTTGAAAAAGGTAAGACTTGAGTTATGAACTAAATGACATAAATGAGTCTACAGTCAAGAAAGGAATCCGAGTATAGTTGCGGGAACAGCCAAGGGAGGAAAGGAGTCAATGAAGAAATGATTTTATAGCCGAGAACTCCCGCCGGAAAAGAATTCCTTAGTCGAGGGTTAACGATAGAAAAAGCGCGCCTAGAGAGAGCTGTTCTTATCCAAGAAATAGTCAGATTAAGACCTGGTCAGGCAAATGGAAGGCAAGAAGACTCCGATGCAGTGTTTCTGTTAGGAGCACCAAAAGGGGACATATATATAGGACCTTGGTCCACTTCTCTGAATAGTTGCCTTGAAGAGCGCGCTATATAAATGTCCAATTGATTGATTGATTGACTTACGTCCGGACCTAGAATTTTGCTGTGAATCAGCCAAAATTGTCAAATTTTGGACGTTTAGGACGTTTGTTTGTTTGTTTCGGACGTGAAAACGGCCATTTCGGCTTTAACGGAAACCCTGCTCCGATGGTTTGGCCAAGTGGAAAGGATGTCAGTTGATCGAATCCAACAAAAGTACTTCATGCAAGATTCAAAGGAAAGCGAAACAAAGACAGAATAAGACTGCAATGGATAGACAGTATAAACGGTGACAACACGACCTGGACTAAATATTGGAAGAACGCTAGACTTATCTATATTTCGAATACGTATATCATCGAAGCCGTGTTGGGAGTTTATCTTCATGTAGTGAGTTGATTTTCGTATCATATTTGCACTTGTGCTCATTATATGTCAATAATTATGTGGAAAAACTGTTTGCATATAAATTCGAGTCATGTGGTACATGTACTATATGGCATGATACTTTAAAATGAAATGATGCAGAGCATATCTAGAAAAATACGCATATACACAAATACACATTGGACCTTAAATTCCAGACATAATATAACTATACGTACATGTATAGAGGCGAAATGGTCCCCCGTGAAATTGGTGATTCGACCGGGGTGCAAAGATCGCCGATTTGACTCCGAGACGTCGGTGGGAATATAGTAGGCGCCCAGATATGACGGCTGGCAGCCGCGGCAAAGGAAGGCTGCAGTGAAGATGGAGAAGGGAAGATATGCTGCGGAGAAAAGAGGATCAGAATAGGATGAAGAAAGACAGGAGCAGGAAGTCGTTGATGAAGAAAGGAGGTAGGTAGATAGGGAGGATGGAAATGAAGGAAGAAACGGAGGAGGATAAAGAGGAGACGTGAGATGGAGAAAGAGGAGTGAATGGAAGTAGGAGGAGAGGAAGAAAAGGTAAAGAATGAGGGAAGAAGAAAGACTATATATTTATATATATATATGTATATATACAGGGTGAGGCCGAAAGAAATAATCCATTACAAAATTTGCGATTTCTCGAAAACCGCTGAATATTTTGTTACAAAACTTCGCCAGTCTATTTGACACATATTTATCTACAGCGTGGCTAAATCTAATGAAATTCGAATCATGAAAACCAAAATGGTGCAACCCTGAAGTGAAACAATGTTATTTTCGTTTCAACAGACAGTTACTGACAGCAATAAGTAACAAAGTAACGACGCAAACAGTAATGTAACAAGGTTCAAGGTTACTTATTGTTATTGACAAGATTAGGCCAAGTGTTAAGTTTTGTGCAAGGAATGTTCGAAGTGACCACCGTTTGCTTTTACACAAGCTTGCAGACGTTTTCGAAAGCCCAGAACAGACTTCTGAATGGTCTCAAGTGGCAAGTCATTCCAGATGATTTGCAGCGTATTTTCAGTTCAGGAATGTTCTTCGGCTTTGTGGTAAGTTTGTTGTAGGTCTCAAGCATTGCACCCCAGACAGCATAGTCGAGTGGGTTCATATCTGGGGAATTTGGCGGCCACGAATCCTTGTCGATGAAGTCCGGACAGTGACTTGTTAACCAATCTTGGGCCAGCTTTGCGCCGTGAGCGGAAAATGAACTGATTTCCCAAGACAGTGTGACAGTCATCGACAAGCTTAGGCAAAAGATTCTCCACCTAGTACTTGGCATTGACTTTGGCCTTCTTGTCAATGAAATGCAAGCGTCCCTTACCCTCATAGCTGACACCTGCAGAAACCATGCTACTTTATGTAAAAATATGATTTCCTATTTCGTGAATGCCGTGTTCAGTTGAAAAAATGCAGTTCTTTCTTCTGCCTGATGTCATGATCACAAATATAAAGATACTGACATAAAATTTTCAAATAATATGCAAAAATATGTTACGAATAAGAACGAAAATATTTGTAACAAAATATTCAGCGGTTTTCGAGAAATCGCAATTTTCGTAATGGATTATTTTTTTCGGCCTCACCCTGTATATATATGAAAGATTAAAAGTAGGATGAGGAAAGGAGGAGGAAGATGCGTCGTGACCTTCATAATGATGTTTTCTTCCGCTTTCAATCTTCTTTAGTGAATACGCTGGTACACTGCGCTTGGCGTTCGAGTGGCGCTTTAGAAGTTTGGCGTTTACGATTTCGATTCGAATCTGCTTCTGACCCAGACGGGCAATGCTTATATTATAGTCATAGAGACTGATTCAAGGAACTTCTGGGTGCTCCAGATTCTATTAAAGATCATCTATTCCATGTCTACAGAGTATTAACGATTGTAGTTCGTAGACGTCTAGTAAAGTCTACAATCTAGGAGAGGATTCCGGTAAGGAGCCAGAATCTCATAGAATATTCCAGAAGCTTCACTTGCGGCGACATCTATCGATTTTGCCGTGACATTGCTTTCGTATCTTGAGCGACATCTGGCGAGTAGCGACATTCTTCAGGTTGATGGATGACCATGGACGTGACAAGGAGGAGGAGGACGACGACGAGGAGGAGGAGGAGGAAGAGGAGATATAATATAATGACTTCTTTAGCGCCGCGATCATAATTCGTTAGGCACAATGGATAGGCTGAATGCATGCGCAGTTATAGCGACTTTGATTTCTTAACCTCGGCATATGATGAGAATAACTTAAAAGAACAGCGTCATTAGCAAATACAAGCTAATGTAAGATGTAAGAACGCGAAGTAGACTAAAAGCAATAGAT
>OY744605.1:58829897-58837397 GCA_963556255.1 Allolobophora icterica
GGGGTCTACGACCCCTTTTGGGTCTCCTGTGTCTATAGCCAGATTATGTTAACTGATTATAAACCTTATAATGTTTTGTTTATCCTGGCAATGTTTGGTTACCGAAATAAAAATACAACACAATGCACTACAAGTATGTATGTACACCGTGTCTCAAAATAAACTGTGCAAAATTGTTTCTGTCAGAACTTCGTCATATTTCCACCAATTTTAATAATGTTTGGTAGGTAGATGGCAAAACAGCTGAAATTTTATGCTATACATAAATTTTCCGCCTCACCTGACTCATGTCACCACACTTCCTTGTTAAACACAGATGTACCAATTTCTTATATAACGCTTACATTTTATTACATGCAACAAACTATCTGACGACTTAATTAGCACGCAGGAAAGTAAAATATGGTTTAGTTAGCAGAGTTTTTAATTGTTATGACAGATCTGCTTAAAAGTGTTAGAATTGGTGCTCGAAATGTGCCCCGCTTAAACGGACACAAGCGCTTAGACGGTGACGCCACTGGCCGATAGTAGGGCCTATAGCAAGGCTAGCATCAACGATCGATTGGTCAAAGCGCGCCCACTCGTCGATCAGACGCGTTTTGAGTTCGTCGACGTTGGCTATTCTGGAGCGGTAAACCTTTTCCTGCAGCAAACTCCATATGCTATAGTCGACTGGGTTAAGATCCGGTGAATTCGGCGGCCACAGTGTTGGAGGTATGAAGTCGGGCGTTTCTCGCTCCAGGAAAGAGACAGTGTCGCGTGCTCGATGCGCCGGAGCGCCATCATGTTGAAAGACAAAAAACTCGCCCTGGGATATCCGGCGTATGTCTGGCAGTAGCTTCTGGGCAAGAAGGTTGTCGCGATAGTAGGCCCCATTCACTTTGACACCCGGCTCGATGAAATGGATTTCAGTGCAGCCAAGTTTCGAGACGCTAGTTGTTAAAATTTAAGCGTTATATAAGAAATTGGTACATCTGTGTTTAACAAGGTAGTGCGGTTACATGAGTCAGGTGAGGTGGAAAATTTATGTATAGCATAAAATTTCAGCTATTTTGCCATCTACCTACCAAAAATTATTAAAATTGGTGGAAATTTGACGAAGTTCTGACAGAAACAATTTTGCACAGTTTATTTTGAGACACGGTGTATGTATGTATATATGTATACATACACTACAAGTATGTATGTATGTATGTATGTATGTATATATGTATGTATGTATGTATGTATGTATGTATGTATGTATGTATGTATGTATGTATGTATGTATGTATTGTATGTATGTATGTATGTATGTATGTATGTATGTATGTATGTATGTATGTATGTATGTATGTATGTATTTATTTATTTATTTATTTATTTATTTGTGTATGTATGTATGCATGTGTGGCTATATAACCATAACCATAGGTTTAACCATATGCATGTATTTATGTATGTATACGTATGTATGTATGTCTAGATACAGGTATGTATGTATGTATGTATGTATGTATGTATGTATGTATGTATGTATGTATGTATGTATGTATGTATGTATGTATGTATGTATGTATGTATGTGTATATATATATGTATGTATGTGTAATTGTGTATGTTTGCATGTACTGTAAGTATGATTGCATGTGTGTTTTGTATAGCACCTCTAAGGATCTGACATGAGTAACTATGGCCTTTCCGTTCGTTTATAACAGTTTTTAACGCTGTTTTTAGATTTCCTATTTTTCTGGTCTTTTTCCAGCTGCTGATCAGCTACTGACGCGTTTTGCAGTTTTATCACGATCTTTGACCCTTCGATGTTTATGTTGCTGTCATCGCCCCAGCAGGTTTCCTATATCAATCCAACGACCTGATCCTACATCAAATGGCCATGACTGGATTACACCTCCCGAGATCCGCAGCTTGCTATATGCATGCTGCTGGTGCTGTCTGGCTGTCTGGCTGGCTTAGCTGGGTTGGCTGGCTTGGCTGGTTGGCTGGCTGATTGAATAAATAGGGTACTTCCGAAGTTTAAGCCAGCGTTGAAGACCTGAGTGGAATCCAACATTATACAACGAATATCGCGGTAAAGCTTCATGTTATATGACAAAGAACTAAGTACCACTAACCATATAAAAACTCCCTCTTATCTATGCAAAGATTTCTATTAGTAATCACCCTACCGCTTCTGACGGTTAGCGTTATTGCCCTATTCCCCGTTGTACATTTCATCCCAGTTGAAAACGCTACGAACCCGGTTCAAATCTAAGGTGCGAATTGTAGTAGGAAACTTCACCCACCCGATTCAGACTAACACTGTAACACATATACATGTACGTTACATTCTCGTTTATGTTGCGCCTCTCCATGATGCGGTCATCCCACTGTGTTATCCGCTTGATCTATACACTAATCTAATCCTTAACGTCGCTATGTAATAATAATAATAATAATAATAATAATAATAATAATAATAATAATAATAATAATAATAATAATAATAATAATAATAATAATAATAATATTCATTCTTTAATTAAGCCCCTGCAAACGCACTGTGCTGTACAAGTACATGTTATGCGATAAACCTTCACTACTAACAGAACAGACAGCCTGCAATACACGGCGCAAATTGCAGCCTACAAAGCATGTCCGCCTTACGGGACTCGATCTCTGTACCTCTCGCACTCTACGCCAGATGTTATCCAGTGCGCTATCGGGTAATTATTTATACTGTGGTTATACTGGATGTCAGAGTTCGGCACAATGATACTTATTAGTTAGTTATCCGCTTGATCTATAGATTAATCTAATCCTTAACGTCGTTATGTGAAAGCACAAGGTATCAATCAATGGTCGCTTGAAGCCGAGTCAGAAACTGTAATCGGTTCGAGGAGCCCTGTCGAAATCCGATATCCGAGGGAAATAAAAATCGAGGCTACAGTTGGTAAACATGTTGAAACAGATGGGTATTATTGAGCTTAGACACGAATGACTCTAAAGCACTGACGACGGAGTGCGAGAACTGGGCCGTGACTGCACTGAGTTAGCCATTCTTAAAGGGTCTTAATCGACAATCCAATTCCATGTTCCTGTACTTGTGTGAATACTGACAGCCACCTGGGTGCTCTTTCTTTCACGTTCGAAGATTACTCCAAGCACGCACGCTCATAACTCAAGCAGGACGAGCAATTATAAACGAACTCTGGCTTTAATTTTAAACCAGTCTGTCGGCAAAACATCAATTTAGTCCGCACTCGGCAGTTTCTCGTGAATCCTCGTCCAAATGCCCGCTAGCTACAATTTTTATGCTGCCCCGAACGGTGAACAATTCGCCATTCTGTCAAACATATTCTTGGACTTGGCAAATTATTGTTCGTGCATTTTGGACGACGTCGAAGCTAATTATAGTTCTTTCGTAATTCTGAGTGGCATAAAAGTCTTCTCTGGTAGCCGTTCCGTGTGCATGTTTAATTTTCATTCTGTTTTAATTGGCTCTTGTTATAATTATCCTGTCCTCTGTTCGTTGTTTAATTTCTTTTGGCGTGCAAGACAGCATATAAATTATATGAAATGTTGAGGTTTTTCAGTGCGTTGCATTCGCTGCCGGTGAACAATTAAATGACTTAAAATTGCGTAATTTCTGCTCGGAGTCACATTTGATAATTATACAAGGTAATTTAAGTCGGAATGACCTTCTATATCTATATGTGTCTTTTACTGACTTCGTCACTAGAAGCACGTATTACCAGCGTTGGAATATTGATCCTTTTAGCCGCAGATGTAGACCTACACAGTTACGTCTCATGAGTTTAAATACTGAATGAGCGAACGCCCGAACAACAGAAGAACTGAAGAACGAAACACACGAACGAACTATCGAATGGTATATATATCCATGCATTCGTGCGTATATATGTATGCGTGTGTGTGTGTGCGTGTAGGTTTGTGTGTGTGGGTGTGTATAGGTAGGTGTAAGTGTGTGTAGGTGTGCGTGTGTATTTGTGCGTGTATGTATGTGTGTGTATATGTGTAGGTGGGTATATGAGCTATAGGTGTGTGTATATATGTGTGTGTAGGTGTGCGTGTGTGTATGTGTGTGTATGTGTGTAGGTGGGTATAGGTGCGTGTAGGTGTGCATACACTGCATAGGTGTGCGTGTGTGTATGTGTGTGTGTGTGTATGTGTATAGGTGGGTATAGGTGAGAGTAGGTGTGCATTTGTAGGTGTGCGTGTGTGTATATAGGTCTGTGTATTTGTGTGTAGGTGCATGTATATAGGTGTGTGTGTAGGTGTACGTGTGTGTAGATGTGTGTGTAGGTGTGTGTATGTGTGTGTGTGTGTGTGTGTGTGTGTGGAGTGTTAAGGAGAGCTCTGAGGAATTCGTTTAACGTTCCAATCGCGAAAGATTCGCTGTGCGATCGGCGGAAATGGCAAACAATTTGCCGATAACCTGTGGATAGAGCGATCCATCTCCTCCATTATGCGCATGACACGTGTCAGAATATTGGCGTGACGTAAAGAGCCAGACATACAAGAAGGCAGAAGAGAAACGCTTATATATATATATATATATATATATATATATATTTATATATATATATATATATATATATATATAGTGTTTCGACGCAATATTGTTTCAAATTAAAGGATGATGTAACGAGAGATAGTCACTATCTGCTTCATATCCAGGCATAACTCACAGCAATGACATTGATTGATTTTCACGCCTAATATGAGTTCATAAAGAACCTAATATTCAGTGGAATGAATATGATACGAACTTATATCGGTTTTTGTCGACCGGTCTCGTGTTCCATTCATACTTTATTCCTTATTCTATCTGTTATGTATACTCTTGGTTTCCCATTCCCTCTCAGCGTTTGTGGCGCCTGTCTGAGTCCTTGATATGATATTATTGGGGATGCAAAATGTATGTATGTATATGTGTGTGTATATGTGTGTATGTATTTATATATATATTTATGTATGTATGCATGCATGTATTGTATGTGTGTATGTGTGTATGCATGCATTTATGTGCATGAATACACAAGTACATACATACATGCATACATGTATGCATGTAGGGCCTATGTATATGTGCATGTATGCTGGGTGGACAAGGGCGTCCGGGGGGAGACAAGTGGGCACTTCCCCGGATGTTGCACATATTTTACAAAAATAAAATATTTGATTGTTATGATAACTGCTACAGTCCCAACACGATTTTCAATGCGAAAAAACAATTATTTAGGTAAAGTCCTAGACCATTATTTATTTTTAAAGTGTTCTGTGTTTATGAATAGCTATTCCATGCAAAAACGTCGTTTTCCTCCCCCTAAAAAACTTTTACCCCCTACAAAAACTTTTCCCCAACCCACCCAACAAAATTCCTACGGACGCCCATGCGGATGGACTATTAATGCCGACTGCTTCGACGTCGTTCGCGTCTGCTTTAGAAACGGTTGCAGAGGAGCAACATGCCAGCTGTTGATCGCCAGGCACGGGTTGGGTTCTACGCGAGCCGAAGAGACATTCTGTCTACTGTCCGAATGAGTCTGAACACTGGCACAAGACAGCTGATAGACGGAACCACACAACATTAGAAGCACTGGGAGATCATATATGCACTAAAAGTCACACCAGTAAAGTGTATCGACTCTTAAGTACACGGTGGATTTACTCATCTACTGCAGCAGCCTTCACTGTTTGGTACCGGACTAAGTAATTGGATTGTATACATGGAGATTTGGATACACGGAGATTTCTTCATTCCACAACTCACAGCGACATCCACATTCCAGCAATGCGAAGTAGACGATATGTCTCACGAAATTTCGCTGTTGTCTGGAACAACCTCCAGCCTGACATTCGCAACCACCAGGAGTCAATCGATTTAATAGCACTTTAATCAACAATGACGTCCATTCTCACTGGTTGGACCTTCTAGCTGACTTTCTTTATATTTGCGTCTTCTTTCCGCTACCATTTTAACAACGCGTAAAAACTTTTTACTAGTAGCACTTTAGAGTACTTATTTAGTACTTAGTCCCTCCCGTATAAGTCTCCACATCGTGGAAAACAGCTTCTCCATTCGTCTCTGTCCATCTTCCGTCTTCGTCCCGAGACATCCCCAAACACCTCAAGCTGTCCCTGGTAGTATCCGGTCAATTCTTCCATGGTCTTCCCCTTTCATGGATCTATATCATCACTTGTTTGGCTCTTCAATCCTTGTCCATACGAACCACATGCCCTATCCATTTTAATCTTTCTTTTTCTAAGAGTGATCTCCAGTGTTATTTTAGTTCCAGCATTAATTTCTATTCCAGTTCTTATTCCATTCCACTTCTATAATTTTAGTTCTAGTTCTAGTTCCTCTTAAGAAATAATTTTTATTCTTATTCTAGTTCTAGTTCCTCTTAAGAAATAAGTTTTATTCTTATTCTAGTTCCACTTCCTCTTTATAAATAATTTTAGTTCCAGTTCTAGTTCCAAAAAAATTATTTGTAGTTCCACTTCCAAATCCACTTACAGTTATCACAGTTCTAACATGAACGGTTAATGTCTGTCGGACAATGTGAATGCGACTGATAATAAAACAGTTTATAGGCAGCACACTAAAAAGTTACCAGTCAATTATTTTACTGTTGAGTTTTAAAAAAACCCATCTCAAGGGATTTGCTCAATCGATTTCTGCGACCTGTAGACATCCATCCTGCAAGGCTGCAACAGAAAAACGCCTCTGATGCGGGAGCTGAAACTAAATCTTCAGCTATAACAGCGAGCCGTCGGTTTACTGGATGTCTACTCTGCCAGAAGTTAAAGAGACTAGGAACAGCGACATGTTCTTCAATTTCCTGAATGTATTTAGAAAGTTCTGCTGCAATGCTGTCAGGAGCATGTTTGATGGGGAGTCTGAGTACCTCACTCTTGTTGCCAGAAGTTTGAATCAAAGAGCGTATAATACTATAATTATTTATAGAATATAGAATATGCGGAGAAGCTTCATCATAGCGCAGCACCGTAACGTCAATCAAGAGCCGTCGTCATTCCGTATAGTTATTAGTTAATGTTAGAATTATCGGTTGGGCAGCTTAAAATTAATTTTTATTCTATTCCGTTCTCGTCTTGAAAATTAATTTTTATTCTATTCCGTTCTCGTTCTCGAAAAATATTAAAAATTTTATTCCTATTCTATTCTCATTCCACAATTATTTTTCGTTCCAGTTTTCGTTCCGTGGAACTAATATTAAATAATTATTATTCCTATTCTATTCTCTGGAACGAAAATAACACTGGTGATCTCCATATCTCATATCCCGCCCTCTCTTTTACAACTTATTGCAATATTTTATCACGCCATAAAACAATCATAATTTTCCTCAGCCACCTGTGGTGTGTCGCTTCCAGTCTGTTTTGTTTACCACTGTTATTTACAAGGTCTCAAATCTGTTTTCGAGTATATGTCTTGAAGAGGAGCTCTGAATGAGAGCTATAGTATTCTCGTATTAC
>OY744605.1:58839897-58844897 GCA_963556255.1 Allolobophora icterica
CTGCTCAACAGCACAGTAGCTGACATTCAGGATATTTCATTTGACTTGTGACTGCGCCTGCGTGCGGAAGGCAACTTCCGCCGATAGACCATACGTACGACAAAGAGTGAGAAGAAGACCATCAACGGCGCAGGTGACCGCATCACGCAAACCAAGTGCCAGTCACGTGACAGAGGCGAGATCGGATGAAAAGAAAGACTGAATTGAAGAACGGATGAATTGTCGATTGGAGTGAACGAGAGAACGGACTATGACAGGACTGATAAAGAATTAAAATATCATATCTCGTATCGTATCTGAGAATTTTAAAGCGCCGCTAACAGACTAATATATATATATATATATATATATATATATGTATATATATATATATATATATATATATATATATATATATATATATATATATATATATATATATATATATATAGGCTCTTCAGAGGCGCTCTCAACGTTACAACCCCAAGGGAATAAGAAGGTTCTTCAAGCAGCGGAAAGAAAAGGGTCAGGTCTTCGCCAAAATCTTACTACGCATTGAAGGGGTAGGTCGCTTCGTCAGGAGGAGGCAAGGATGGCAAAAAGCACGGTGTTGAGCCATGGCAGTCCTAGTCCGGGGAACAAGGACATCAAGCCGATCAGCAGACCGAATAGGATGGGAAGACAGAGCAGAGAGAGGATGACGCCGTCACAAGGATATTTAGGAACTAGTCCCTGTTGAGACGTAGATATCAAGAGGATAACCTTGTATTGAGTGCGAGAGGCAACAGGGAGCCAGTGAAGGACATCGGTCAATAATAACTATGACAGGTATTTCTATACTATAGCTTTCGTTGCGTGGGTCTTTAGCAGTTGATGTGGGTGTGTGTGTGTGAGTGTATGTGTGTGTGTAGGTGTGTAGGTGTGTGTGTGTTTGTGATTGACTTTGTGTTTTACTCCTTACAGGTTTACCTTTTGGTGTGTGTGGATACGTCTGCTTGAATCTTTGAATGTTCCACTCTTCCACATATTAGTCTGCTTGACTCTGTGAGTTTATAATTGTAATAAGTAACCTCTATCGCGCCGATGTCTTTAACGGATGGCGCATCAGACTAAGCCGTAATCAGTTCAAAGGCCAGATCATTGCGCTGAGACAAAGAGGCAGCTCACTTTGGATAAGCACTTTGAGACGATCAACGATCAAAGCTGGAGTCGGAAGCGCCTCTGAGTAGTCCTCTTGAAGATGCGCTATATAAATCGATGAATGAATGAATGAATGAATGAATGAATGAAAAGCTCGTTCAACCGAAGTTAGAGATGAAGCGATTGCGAATCAGAACGAGTAATTAATTCTTAATCAGCGGATTAATCACGGTATGAACAAATGCAGTCAAGAATTTGATTCCATTTAACTCTGTACGCGACTGTTTGCTTGTGTGCCATGCTATGTAGAACAATATGTTTCTGCCTGATGTTAGCTAACAAAAAAAGCACAAACTTAAGTAGGACAGAATAAAGCAAAAATAAGTTCACGATCTAGTTTCAATACCGTGCAATTAATGATGGAGATATGAACGATTTCACAGGATATTACGGAATTGGAAACCCTGGAAAGGCGAAGACACGGCTTTCTTCCAGAAGACAAGATCCCAGTGTAGTTGATTGTGATTACAAGACCTGGTGGCACCTTGACGGCGTAAGTGGCAAGCGATCCGTCCAGGCATCTGTCGGCAGAAGCGTATTCTAGAAACGCCGGTGTCAAGACTTCAGGCTACCCCCCATTTCAGGTTACCCCCCCCCCCCCGGTAATCTGAAATCGATTTCACATTACTCCCGGGGGTAACCTGAACGCGATTTTAAGTTACCCCTGCGCTGTTCACATTACCCGCTACCTGATTTAGCTAAAGTAATAAATTTTTACGCTTACAACGCATGATATAGGTTTATTGAATAAAACACCTGAGACACACAAGATCGAAAGCTTGTTTCAATATCTGAAAGAAATTTAAAAAATGTCACAGAAATGTTAATTGTATTAAAACCACTCATACACTAGTTCAAAGCGCCTAACATAGGCCTATTACATACAAACATAAGATATACAAAGATTCAACCAAATTGATGTAATTGTGATCTACAGAGAAAGATAGCTTGTTGTACATTATGCACGAGAGGGGTAGTGAGAGTTTAATGATAAATATTAACAATTATTATTATTATTATGAGATAGTCGAAGCCCCATTAATTTGAGGGGGTAATCTGAAATCGATTTCAAGTTACCCCCGGGGTAACTTTAAATCGATTTCAGATCCCCCCCCGGTAATCTAAACGCGATTTCAAGTTACCGGGGGTAATTTGAAATGGGGGTAATCTGAAATCGCTACACCGGCACTTAAGTTTGCAGAATGATCGTCAGTTGTAGGGCAAAGAAGCAGGGAAGTATTGGGCGAAAAGATGAAAGGAGAAAATGAAGAAAGAAGGAAAGAAAGGTAGAAAGGAAGAAAGGAAGGAATATAGAATGGAAAGTAAGAGGGAAATGGAAGAAATTGTGCTGTGGACAACAGAGGAAAGTACGAGCATAGGAAAATAAGTCGACTGTGATACATACGTCACGCCTTGACAACATGATCTTCTTATTACGACAGCTGGGCATTTACGACAGTTCCTTTAGCCGTCACTAGATGATTGTTAAACTTGATTCACGCAACTATTCTCCCGTAAATCTCAACACGGTATATACGAAAGCAAAAACTCGCGTCAGTCTGTTTTGTGTGATAGTCTAACGGTTCTGTCGTACACATCTTGCAGTAGTATAGGATCGCTCGTCGTTTAATTCTGCCTGCGTTCTTCATTGTACTGCCAGCCTTTCTGATCGTCATATCTGAATGAATTGATGTCAATCTGTCGGGAATGATGTCTGTCGACATTCTTCGTTACTGAATCGCAGCAATCACCGTAAAACGCCGACAACTAAAGTTAAGTACGGGCGAATTGCTGCAGGAATAGCGTCGCCATGGGAACGCATCTTTTGACTGCGATTTGCATGTGCATGCGGTTTGGAGCGGACGGAGATGGAGGAAACGAGCAGACGGGAATGCAGATACAGAAATAAATACAAAAAGGAACTATGCAGATATATATACAGAAAGAAAGAGAAGACAGACAGGACAGGTATAGAACCACATATACAAACACATCTATAGATGCAAATAGGCCTAGAGGCACAAAGAGAGAGAAAGAGAGACAAGACAAGAACGGGACACATATACAGGGATATACAGATATACAGTAACACAAATAGAGACATAGACAAGCGCAGATGCAGATGAAAATACAGACAAAGCAGATACAGACATTCAGACAAATAAACAGACAGACAGACAGACAGAAAAATAGACAGACAGACAGGCAGATAGACAGACAGACAGGTAGACAGATAGACAGACAGAGACGGAAACCATCGAAGTGCTATAGGTTGACACACTGCTTGGCCGAGCGCTGGACGATGGCCATCTATCAATACGAGAGAGTGACCAGAGAACTGACCATAGAAATGACGACGTCGACGTCCAGTAAACAACGGAAATTGACAGAGATGACCATCAGAGTGCGATTGATGCGAAAGCTCTATTGGAGAATAATTCCGTCTATAGTCAGGATCTCGTTTCAATTACATTTTCTTGCATTTAACGTCTATATACTATGTACTACGAAAGCATGTATATAATTATGTATATACCATGCACATATACATTCACATGTGTATATATATATATGTGTGTGTGTGTGTGCGTGCGTGCGTGCGTGCGTGCGTGTGTGCGTGCGTGTGTGTGTGTGTGTTTGTGTGTGTGTGTGTTTGTTTGTGTGTGTGTGTGTGTGTGTGTGTGTTTGTGTGTGTGTGTGTGTGTGTGTGTGTGTGTGTGCGTACTATATTTGCACGTTGTGGAGTGCATTCCCATTTGTCTTCATTATCGAGGCCAATATTTCTAATATCTATAATATATATATTCAATTTATAAAATATTAGGTATACATTGTGGTTAGGGTGAATGGTAATTCATCGTACAGCATGCTAAATATGTTATTTATAAATGAAAGTATATCCGTACATATACAAATAAACAAATACATACATACACATAATTATATTCTTTAATATATGCACATATTTAATGCATATATGTGTATATATATATATATATATTATATACAGAGAGAATCGAATAAGGAGAATGTGATGTATACGAAGATCTTATATATTTGCAATTGATAGGTTCAGACAGTGTGACGCCTCCCATTAAGGAAGTTTGGTATTGGTTCTTATAAAGGGGCACACAGACAGAAACAGACAGACAGAGAGACAT
This sequence comes from Allolobophora icterica, assembly GCA_963556255.1. Taxonomy (NCBI): domain Eukaryota; kingdom Metazoa; phylum Annelida; class Clitellata; order Crassiclitellata; family Lumbricidae; genus Allolobophora; species Allolobophora icterica. Next base: position 58,844,238 of record OY744605.1, read on the forward strand.
ACAGACAGCCTACAGCGAGATACAATAGGACGGATTACAAATTCACTTTGAAAGATTGAGCTTCAGATCGGCACTATGCCACTCCCCAGCAGCTTTCAGATCCTTAACGGTTCCACTTTCCTGATCGCGTGCTGAGAAAGATTGACTGAACGTGATTTCAGCGCAGAGCGTTGTTTAAGCGCTGAGGCTTCAATGCAGCGCTGGACGTCAGATTAAAACTGGCAATTCATCGTCGAGTTTGCATGCGAGGAATATAGGGAAAGCTATTCTCGGTTGTTGGATTGATGTGTATACGGTCGGTTGTACTTCAACTCGAAGGTCTTCAGCCCATCAGGGTGCAATATGTCGCGGGAAAGGGTTTAACTGAAATGACATTCGTGTCAACAGCAGGGACTTCTGGAACCTATCGCCGAATTGGATTTATTGGGAGGGAGTGGGAGGAAGTATCCACGCCACTGTTTCACGCGATCTTTTATAGGGATAATATATAATTATAGGGATACTTTTACTTTTACAGATACTTTTATAGGGATAATATATAATTATTTTCATACATGAACTGTACAACACAACACTTTGGGAAGCGTAACTACGCCTTCCTTGTGTACTTAAAAGCGCTATATTTAGATCCATGCACACATACATGCATATGTAATGCCT
>OY744605.1:58854897-58999614 GCA_963556255.1 Allolobophora icterica
TGAACGCGCTATGTGGTCATGCATCACTGAACGCGCTGTGTTGTCATGCATCACTGAACGCGCTGTGTAGTCGTGCATCACTGAACGCGCTGTATGGTCATGCATCGCTGAACGCGCTGTGTGGTCATGCATGACGACAGGCAGCTGAAATTCAGACTCATAAGACAAGCATATCGAAATTGCATGCCTGTGTTAAGTCTTCACGACCGACAGATGCATTTCTTTTTAGTGGATGGGTGACGTCATGGGTCATCCATCTGAAATAGCTTCGCTCTGGAATCACGTATCCACGGACACTAATCATGGATCTTTCACCAACACATACAGCTTCTCTCTTCCACTGAACTGGGAGCGCCTCTGGGTAGATACATTTAAGGGGCGCTATATAAATGATCTGGAAGAATGAATGAATGAGCGAATGACTGAATGAAAACACAGCAGCTGGACGATCGTAAGCTACGCGATTCGAACAAAATGTCTCATCGTTACGGAATACTTTTCGGTTGGCGGAATTCTTTCCTGCGTTTCAGCCGAAAATCCTTCAATTCCAGACATCTCATCCACGTACCCACGTCGAAGTATTTGCCCACACGCTCTAAAATAATGTCTCGAAACAGCAGACATTTGTGTTGTCAGAACGCTTTAAAGTGTCTGGTATTGTAATGTATGGTCACTGTGGCCTGTAGTCATGTATTATGCTTACATTATTGTATACATTATATGCATACATACGAACATGCATAAATTCATTCATACATGCATGCATTCATTCATTCATTCATATGATAGGTGCATTCACGCTTATACATGCATACATACAAACATGCATACATTAATTCGTACCTGCATAAAACTGTATGGCAGTATTGTAGACAGTGAACTTTGACAGTAGATATCTTATGCATGTCTGCGAGCATTCTGGCCACACTAGTATCTGCTCTGATCAGACGTTGCTCTTCTGAGTTAAAAGGATATCTCGATAACCTTGCTTAGCCTCATGCTATAAGTAACAGCATTTGAAAGCTATTCTTACGTATACTTATAAGTATACTTGTCCTATAACCTATGACCAAGTACGTGACGAAAACGTAGGTCGGGTATACGGTGGCCCAAGTAGTTCTACTATTTATCTCGTAGTGGCGCTATATACATGTAAGTTGCAATTTCAGTTACCTTTATAATTTGTTGAATCAGCGATGATTATATATGAACCTGCTTCACAGAGTTCATTGTTCTGGTGCACAATAAAGTATACTCGACAAACGACCCAGGTTTTACGAATGAGGTAATGCCTTATAAGAACTTGCGAATCATTTATAGGCCTAAGTATGTGTAATCTCTAAGTATGTATGTGAGTAGGTGTGATCTGCGGCCAGATTTATAGCCCAGCTTCCTCGCTCGTCTCTTATTTCCTCTTTTTTATGTTCGATCATCTTCATTGGCTTCCTCTTACTGCTCGGATTGCTCATGGTTCTCAATTTAGTCCTTCGGTCCTATACAGGCTTTGCACCCAAGTACCTCTGTGACATTGTTCGTCTGCCAGTTTCAGCTACTTCCCTCCGTCCATTGCGATCGCTTAATCGCAATGATCTCTTTGTCCCACGAACCAGGACTACTATGGCCAAAACTCGAGCCTTTTCTTGCATTGATCCTGCTCTTTGGAATCAGCTCCCTCCATTGACACGTGCCTCTTTATTAGCTGGTGGCCCAAGTGCCTCGTTCCTCTGTCTTAAAACGACTTTCTATTCATTGGGTCTTTAGCACTGGGAGCGCCTCTGATTAGCGAATACGGTACTGTGAGATACGCTTTATAAATTGTTCAGATACAACACAATACAATGTGTAAATGTGTTTGCATATAGTTTACACATAACAGCTTTGTGTGTATATATATATATAGTACATGTATACAACATGGAATGTAAGAGGTAAATTGAGAGTCTATATAGCACAGTATTTTTCCTACACGTGCTTCGTTGTAACATAAGTTACTTTATCCACTTGAAGTGAGTCAGTGCTTTATCCCGTGTTTCATTCTCTTGTCGTGTCACCGCTTATTGGATTCCATGTCACTATATTATCATCGTCGTTATCATCACCATGCATCTACGTCGTCCGCATCATCATCGTTGTCGGCATCGTCATCATTATCGTTGTTATCGTTGTCGCCGGCATCATCATCGCTTATTCGTTCTTAGAATCATCATCGTCGGCGTTGTTACCATGATTATCTTTCATCATCATCATCAGTATTATTATTATCGTCATCGTCGTCAGCGTTACCATCATCTTGATTAACGTGCTAATTAGTGACTATCTGCAATTATTCTATAACCTGTGAACTTTATCGATTAATATAAACGGTATCGTTCGTGTTATAATGCTATCGTGTTTTTGCTGATGGCGTTCTTGTCAGGCGATTAACCCACGAGTGCATCCATTATTCTGCTAGACAAAGGGATCGGATACGTTTTGTCATCAGTTTCATTTGTTCTGCTTCGATATTTTCTATTAAAACAACGCTACATCACCTGATTAAAAATAACAATCGTTCTGACATTAGGATTTGCCCAGATTAAATTCCCTATTGTCTGTACGGGCGTTTCCAAAAGGCGTTAATTATATAGCAAGATACGTAAGTATATATACATAGTCTACATACATAAATACATACACACAAAAATACACATAGGCTACATATATGCATGCATACACATGCACATGTATACATAAGAATAAACCTACATTATACAAACATGCATGCACACAAGCATACATAAACACATACAGACATATAAACATACTTACACACATAAATTCACACCTACACAAATGCATACTTACACACGTAAATATATATACATACATACATACATGTATATACATGCATACATAGCATACATAAGCGCGTTCATTTTTTTTACAAATAATCAAACTTGCATATATATACATACATATATACATACACACATACATGCAATCTTCATCAAACGAAAGTATTCAACCGATCAGGCACCGTAAATGTATATATTTGCTATTCATATATATCCACTATATATATATATATATATATACACTGTAGGTGCAGCTATATGACGTGTGCTAAGAGTAGACACCAGTGTGACTAGAACGTTCGTATACACATAAATTGTCCGTTGTCAAAATGCAGTCAGTATCGCCTGCTGTGAAACAGTTTTGTTTAATCACTTCAAAGGCCACAATAATTGCCTAATGTCTGGTTATGGAGGACAGAGTGACTGTGCTTAAAACCAGACAATTAATGGCCAAGAGCGTTCTGATTATCTGCTGCGTCTAGGCAATACTTTGAGGAGGTATACAGTTACAGTTTTAAGGGTAATTTGATCACAGACAGTTAATGTAGAATAAAAAATGAAGCCGTGATGCATGGACGCTCGTTCCTACTCTTCAGCCGTTGCTCCTCCGGCAGGAGACGCAGCGAGAGAACAGTGTGCGCCTAAAGATGGAGTCAGCCTAATTGGCTGTAACCGGTAATCTTCGACATACGATATTTATACATAGGCCAGTGTGTGTGTGTGTGTGTGTGTGTGTGTGTGTGTGTGTGTGTGTGTGTGTGTGTGTGTGTGTGTGTGTGTGTGTAGGTGTGTGTGTGTAGGTGTGTGTGTGTGTGTGTGTGTGTGTGTGTAGGTGTGTGTGTGTAGGTGTGTGTGTGTGTGTGTGTGTGTGTGTGTGTGTGTGTGTGTGTGTGTGTGTGTGTGTAGGTGTGTGTGTGTAGGTGTGTGTGTGTGTGTGTGTGTGTGTGTGTAGGTGTGTGTGTAGGTGTGTGTGTGTTGTGTGTGTGTAGGTGTGTGTGTGTGTGCGTGTGTGTGTGTGTGTGTGTGTGTGTAGGTGTGTGTGTGTGTGTGTGTGTGTGTGTGTGTGTGTGTGTGTGTGTGTGTGTGTGTGTGTGTGTGTGTGTGTGTGTGTAGGTGTGTGCGTGTGTACATATTTCGAGTGTGTTTAAATTAGCTTTAAATAGAAGGCGGGTTTCATCGAATCCTAATTAAAGTCTGAGGTTCGGATGAGCTTCGCTTTGTTGGCGTTAACGTACATGTTCCCGTGAGATGGCGCTGTTGGTAGACAGCCAATCAGAGTGCGTCATTTATGTGGAGCCTTTATTCTGTTCCTTACACAAATAAATAAAACATCTCGATGAGGATTGGACAAAGCTTGATTACACAATTAGTGTGTAGGCGGTGTGCGGTGAGTGAGAGAAGCAGAGAGCGAGACACAGAAAGATACAAACAGAGAGAAACTTAGAGACATACAGAGAAGAAGAACGCACTCAAAGTCAAAATGAGAATGAGCATCTCAGAGTTAGAGAGAGAAAGAGAGACAGACAGACAGACAGACAGACAGACAGACAGACAGACAGACAGACAGACAGACAGACAGACAGACAGACAGACAGACAGACAGACAGACAGACAGACAGACAGACAGACACAGACACAGACACAGACACAGACACACAGAGACACAGAGACACAGAGACAGAGACAGACAGAGAGACAGAGACAGAGAGACAGAGATGGAGAGAGACAGAGAGAGAAGAGACAGGCAGACAGGCAGAGACAGAGAAGAGAAAGAGAAAGACAGAGTTGTACGTGTACTTTGGCTTCCTGGCTGCAGGATCGATGCGAGATAGAATTTCTGAGGACAGACTGAGTGCAACAGAGGACAGTAGATGGAAAGCGGATACGGACGCTGGAAGGAAGTCGGAGGCGCCGTAAAGTCGTCCGACCATTCATTCGTCCGTCCGTCCGTCTTTCCTTAACTGTCCATTAGACTCAACCACCCGTTTCCCCTAATTTCCTTCTACGCATCTCATGCCAACAGAAATTCCCTGACAATTCGCAACGCTGTCCATCACAGTAAAGACCTATACAATTTAATAATACATTTATTGTACTTATAAAATGCAATATATGGACTGGAACATCATCAACAGTTAAGTCATACAATACATTTAATAATTAATATGACACAATATAGACAAATCTTCATAGGATAACATAGGCCTTACCTATAGTGTTTGGACTGCGTGTGTACAGTGCACATACACATTATTATTATTATTATTATTATTATTATTATTATTATTATTATTATTATTATTATTATTATTATTATTATTATTATTATTATTATTATTATTATTATTATTACTGTATCTAGTTATTATTATTATTATTATTATTATTATTATTATTATTATTATTATTATTATTATTATTATTATTATTAATAATAATAATAATAATAATAATAATAATAATATATACACATTATTATTATTATTATTATTATTATTATTATTATTATTATTATTATTATTATTATTATTATTATTAATAATAATAATAATAATAATAATAATAATAATAATAATAATAATAATAATAATAATAATAATAATAATAATAATAATAATAATAATAATAATAATAATGTGTATATGCACTGTACACACGCAGTCCAAACACTATAGGTAGGCTAAGGTGATCCTATATGGAGCCTGAATGGAACATCATCAACACAGTTGGCGCACGAGGACCATAAATGAAGTGGGACGACTTCAAAAGGGCAGCGGTGGTGAATGATCTCACCCCATAAATTGTTGAAAGGGATCAAGGTCAAAGGCCATAGTTACGGTCGCTATGGGAAAACGTGCACAGTCAACCTTGACTGGTTCAGACTATCTCTCCTATACTCAATTTGGAATGCATGATTCGCAGTTCGACCTTGAAAAATCACACCGTCTGACCTTGACAATGAGGTCTTTACATCAAGGCCATGCATAAAATACAGTCTGACAGTGACAGATTGCGACTGAGGTTTGAATACCAGCGCATCGTGCAAAACTGAAATTTCGTTGTCGAGTCACGTAGGTCATAAGGAAAGGTTGTCCAGTATATTACAAGACGCAACTCTTCATTGTACCAGAGCGGTGTGACAACCTATGAGACCTATATAAGAAACGAATATATATATGCATATACATATATATATATAATATATATATGTATGTATATATATTTTATTTTATTTTATATTTTATTTTATATAACTACTGTGCCTTCGATTATTCACAGGCAATCGTTTTTTAATAATGCTCGACAGGTTTGAGTTATGTATATATAGTTCCTGCACACGGACACACTATCTGTCTATTACGAATATGCTCCATTTCCAGATAATTACGTCCACGAGCATTCTGGTTACATTAGTATCCACTGTTTACAGACATCATTCTTAAGAGCATACGGACGAGTTTTTACAGCGCATGCAGGCGGTTCCGGATGTGGCGTATCCTAGGCAACACTATAGTGTATGTTAGCTAATAATAGAGCAGCAGCCAAGAGGAATAGTCTCGTGCATCGGAATCCCATCAGAGACCCCAAGGGCTCTGGGTCGCAGACAGAGGAACCTCGGCATCCTCCTCATCCACCCTCCATCCTCCATGCTGTACCTGCCTCCGAAGTTAATTAGCTTCTTCGCCTGACACTTATTAGCTCCATATCGTATTTCACACACAAATAAATATCTATGGAATGAGTATATATATATGTAGATTGTGTGGGTGTAATTATATGTACAGGTATGGAGGCAATTACACGTGTATAAATACACACATATGTATTGATTTTCTTTGTAACACTAAAGCATACACACATCTACACCCATACACATTCACACATCTACACCCATACACATACACACATTCACACTCACAGACGAATACTGCGTACACACCTCCGCATCCCTGCTAATTATACAATGTATATAAAGAGAACTTGCGATATTACATGTAGGTATGTATAAGGAAGTAGGTAGGTAGGAAGGTAGGTAAGTAGGTGTTTAGGCCCATGGGCCTTTATATAGCGCCTTGGAGAACGACTAACCATGGGAGGATATTTAAATTTTGTTTATACTTTTAATTAAATTCGCGACAGGGGTGATGCCATTTCCTGAACTTGACAATATATACTCCATGGGCGGCCAGCTTACACCGACCGTTTCATCGCCTATTCCCTCTTCATTATTCTTCCACCCAGTCCATCACTCCATTTCCTTCAAATTTCCCATTCATCTCAGGCACAGCCAGCTGCACGTTAAACCACACTGGATACGATGAGATTCACTCTTCTGTTACGCACGATGTAATGGTACCAGCGTCATCATGGGAACTAACGTATGAACACTGGCACAAAACCGCATCCTGCCTGGTGCGATTAGCCACATAACGGTCACGTTTTAATAGCACCGAGTGAAATGAGGCATTAAAGAGTTATGGTGTGCAATCAAGTTAAGACAACAAGTCCAGCTTGGTGAATCACTCGCGTCTAAAAAGGAAGTTCTGGGTATTTTAGTACGGTTAAAAAACCTTATAATAGCCTCCACTAGCACTTAAAGCCTAAGGTTTTGGCTATATTCTTTGTTAGTTAGGCAGTTATTATAAGCAGAATTTATCGCCACGCAACAGTCTAGCATTCGACAATTGCTTGTGTAAACAACTATTTATAGAAGCGATTGGATCTGCGAACGTTTAATATTTGTTTCAGTGCTATTATATATTTCTAAACATAGTCGTTATTTCACTTTTATTAGCTGAAGTCATGTGTTCAAGCACTTTTCTTAGTTGTCGACATCTTTACTACGAGTTTTCCATAAAATGCTATATATGCAGTTCGTGAATCTTACAGCGGTTCGCTTTGCTATTTTATTACGCAGAAGTTTGTTACGGCGCACTGAAATTTTCGTGAATGCTGTTTCTAAAGCAGCCCACAGTCTAAGGCAGAATTCGATTACGAATTAGAGTAGATCGTTTAATTTATGTTAGTAAGAAGTAGTCTGGAACCGACGAACACGAGCGACAGGGGTTCGAATCTTGGTGCTGACACAGTCTGAGGGATTAGGGCATGGATTGATGCGATTAGGCCAGTCGACTAATGAAGCGATGAGGCTTGGCTCTGTAAGACTCTAAAGACCTTGGACTGTTGCGAATCTCGCTGCGCCCATTTGGGCTTTATGTGCAGCGAAGAGAGACGCTGATTGGTCGGCTGGTTGATTGATTGATTGATGTGGTTGCCGGGATTTGCATTTAAAGACCCGTTTGCAGGAAATTCCTGAGCTGTTCCGGGGAGCGATGCATGGGAGATGACTTTTAAATCTTAGTCCCGGAAATGGATGGAAGAGGTGAAAGAGACAGACAGGCAGACAGACAGACAGACCGACAGAGGCAGGTGCTAATAAAGAAGGTCAAAGACAAGAGAGAAGCTTAAGAAGGTGAATGGATGGATGGATGAATTGGACGGATGGATGAACGAACCGATGGATGGATTTGGCGCTTTTGTGGGTTGGGCAGCTACGGTGGATGGACTGGATTCATGAGTGGGTGGACATTTGTAAAGCATCTTTCACAATCTCTCAAGGCTCTTAACATTTTGTATTCTGCTCTAATATGTAATACTAATCATTTAATTTGACTTGGCTTGATATTCATTGAACGTAAAAATCCAAATATTAATTAGCCTCAATTCTGCGTAACTTCCTGCCAGCCATAGCACAAAGCGGCCTACAAACAGAGAATATTAGTAGAGTGTTTATTTGTTATTACATGATGATGTTTAGATATAAAGAAGAATATAAACTGCAAGTTCTGTGGATCTTCTAAAGCGTGAAGTTGCGGTACTTAGATTGAGGGATGAATGTACAGTCGCTGTGATGAAGCTACGGAAATCAAAACTTATCATGCGCACTATATGCTGGATTCTCCGATCCGATACAAGTCACGTAATTTGGTTCCGCTTGGTTTGATGCTGGTTCGGTATCCTTTTGCGGTGCATTGGAGCGTGAATTATCCGGCAGACCGTCTTGTGAGGTTTTCCGAGTGAATCGTCCAAAATCTTCTTTGGTACTGCTCTTCCTTTTCGTGTTCTTCGATTGTTTTATACGGGAACTTTCACAGTCGTGACTCGGCTCATAGGCGCGGATCAGCTGCGATGGTCCGTTGTTCATGCGTGACATTTGGACCCCGTTCTCAGCCTCCTTCATGCTTTTCTGGTTTCCAAACTTCAACGAACGGTGACGCTTCTTGTAGCGCACGCATATGCCGACCGTTATGCCGAAAACGATAAGTCCAAGCGACGTCGTTAACACTGAAATAAGGAGCTTATCCGTGTTGGACAGGCCGGAGTCAGAAGATCTGGATTTGGAGTAAGCTGGACTCTTGATCAGCACTCCGACAGAGCCGATGGTTGTCATATCCGTTGTCGTGTTCGGTGATGTTGCATCTTCTGTTGTTGTTGTTGGAGTGTTGTTGAATCGTTTGTTGTTCATTGTTGCAAAGGTCGTTGCAACGTTGCTGGTGTCATTCTGTGTTCCAGCTGGTAACATGTTCCTCCTCTCCGTTACCGCGTTGTTACTTTTTACGCTGAAGCCTGTTTCCATGTGGTATGTATTGTCGAAATTCGTCGTAAAGTCTTTATTCCTATTCTGTATTTTATCTGGTAATGCATTCCCAGTTTCCGTGACGGTGTCGTTACTCTGTTCATCGAAGTTTCTTTCTGTGTCGTATGTAACGCTGCTCGGTTGGGAGGAGGATCTTAAGTGGTTGCTTGAAACCCTAATGTCGTTACGGACTAGACTGGTTGCACTAGTGGTATCGGAGCTCTCCTTCCGATGTTGTTCCATTGTGTTTTCGTATTCTGCAACGGTTGTATGATGTCGTTCACTCTGTATCGCTTCGAAATTAAGCAGGGCACTTTTTGTATTCACCGTAAAGGTACCAGAGTCTGGTGTAAAGTCACTGGTTTCGCTTGACCGATCAGAAAGAGCTGTTCTGTGGTGGGGAACTTCATAGAGAGTTGCGCCGTCTATTTCACTGACTGGAAAATTTTCTGATGTCTTAATGTCAGTGTTAATTTTGCTCGAAAATGCAGTTTTGGTGACTCCACTGCTCGTTTCTGTCGCCTTAGAAAGATCGCGAAACTTCTGTTCTTTCCAGTTCGGTGACTTGGAATTTTCAGTATGGCTTGTTGGGTAGCGTTGGGTGGTTTCTGCGTTTCGACTTCCGGTCAAACCCTCTGTGATTGTTAGTTCCTTCGACTTCAACGCAGTAGCGCGGATTCCAGAACTGTCAGAAATGTCGTGAGTTTCAGAATCCGATATTTCTCTTGGTTGCCATGTCGTTCTGGGGTTATGCAGAATTTTAAAGGATTTATCTGAACTGCTTGAGGAAGAGTTGTCGCTATTGTGAACAACTAGTGGAACGCTGATGTTCAGAGTTCCACCGCCAGGTGTTTCTAGTAGCGTTGTTGCTTGCGATGAGGCAGAGACATCTTGTTTCTGATCAGTCTTTCGTGTATTTCCAAAGGTCTTTTGCCCAGGAGAGACTGTGTAACTGTACAGGGTTGCGTCCCATTCTTTGCCTAAGTCGTTGGCATCTGAATAAGTAAGGCTGTTATCGCTTATATGTTTAGTTTGCGTTTCAATTGTTTCCTCTCTGGTGACAGTCGAGGTCACGTGCATCTGACTCGTGACGTCACCATTCACACCTAACATTTTCTCAGCGTCTTGTCCAGTAACTTTTTCGTAAACATTCTCAGTACCCTGTTTAGTAATTTGTTTCGTAACTTCCTCTCTACTTTGTTCAAAAACTGGTTCCGTAACGTTCTCGGTACTTTGTTTTGTATCATCTTGTTCGGTAGCTTGTTCAAAAGCTCTCTCCGTATCGTGTTCAGTAACTTGTTCCGTGGCTTTCTCGGGACCGTATTCAGTAACATGTCTCGCAACTTTCTCAATGCTTACAGTTTCGGGAAACTGTGCCGTAACTTCATCCGTAACCTGTTCTGTTCTGGGTTCCGTAACTTTTTTACTTTCTCGTATAGTAACTAAAACGTCTTCTTTCCGCTTTCTTGTAGCAGAGCGATGTGTTACCGCAGATCCGTTGCTAGTGGCAACGACGTCACCTTTGGTTCCAGCAACGGTCACCTCCATCCATTGCGTTTGTGTTTCACTCAGTTTATTTGTTTCTGCAGTAGAACTCGGTATTTGCTCCGCGTATTGTTCTGTAACTCTTTTTTTCTGTGCTGCTTTTCGTTCCCCAAATTGCTCTATGACACTTTCGCTTTCTACGCCTGGATCGTTTGCATTCATTTCCGTTACAGCATTGCTCCACACTCTTGAATCATTTAAGTATTGATGCGTTGCAATTTGACTCCATGTCTTAGTAACGCTAGTGTATAGCTTCGCAAGACTTTGATTCCGTGTTTCTGTAACCTCCGCGTTAGAATAATCTCCTATGCGTTCCAAAATTCCATCAGCTGTGACTGATTCCATACCGATAGTTTCTGTTGTTACAAAACCACTTTCATTCTGCGTGTCTGGAAATCTTCCCATCTGCGAAACAGGTAGGGCATCGATATCTAGAACAGTATTTGTCTCTGCCTTTGTAACAATTCCACGTTCCATTTCAGTGACGTTCATGGTATCGATACTTACCATAGAGTTACTCGTATATCTCACCTGGTCGTTCTTAGTCATCGACTCAACCGTGACGTCCTGACTTTCACTAATTAGTTTTGTTGCTGTTGACGAGTCAACTTCGCTGATAGCACCTGTGCAGCAGCTGTCGTATCTGGTGACGGTACTACTGGTCGTTACAGAAATTTCATCGTCATTTCCCTGCGCTGTTACAGGCAGCGTTACACTTGTATCTAGGATTATCTTAGTTGTTAAATTCTCGTAAATCCATTCGTTATCAGCATTTGTCAGAGTGCTTAGCATAGTTGTTACAGTTTCGTTCAAGTGACGCGTAGCTCGTTTCTCATCTGTTTCAATTGCATCCATTCCGGATGTCCGAGTTTCATTTCCGCTTTTATGAGCTTCCTCTTTGGTCAGCGAAACTTCCGTTACATCATCAGCGTCATTTTTGCTTCTGGTGACGTCATTGTGTTTAGTTCTGATGACGTCATGTCCATTCGTTTCCGTGAAGTCATAGTCTTTGTGTTCAGTCGAGTTTTCTTTATTCAGGCCAGTGACGTAATTTCGTGTCGTCTCAGCCATGGTATAAATAGAATCAGTTGCGTCATTAACGGTGACAACATCTACGTTCACTTTAGTTACGTCATTGAGTCGAGCAGTTGTTTCGTCTGCGTCATCAGCGACGTCGCTAAAGTGAGAAACCGTTTCGGTGATGTCACCTATATTTCGTTCAATTACGACATAGCTTTTCGGTTTAGTGATGTCATTGGTGTTCAGGCGAGAGGCGCCTGTGTTCTGCGGCTCTAGTTCTTGCATTGGTCTCGACTGTGACAAAGTCACGAAAATTTCTCGTTGGGTGCTATTGTTTAGTAGGTTTCCACTGGATTTTGTGTAACTATGAGAGTTTCCAGAAAGATGCGAGGGAGAGATGGGTTCGGATTTCACAGACAGCAAATATCCTAAAACGATAGAAACCAATAACAATGATAATAACACAATAATAATAACAACAACAACAATGATAATTATAATTCTAACAGTAGCAGTAGCAGTCACGGGTGTGATGGTTGTAGTAGTAGCATTACAGCAACAGCAGCAACTACTACTACTAGTAATAGTAGAAGCAGTTGTATTTGCTGTTGCTGTTGCTGCTGTAGTAGTAGGAGAAGTAGTGATGGTATTGTTACCACTTCTTTCGCTGTAGGTTATATCAAAGACGGATGTAGTTCAAAAACAAAGAATAGATAGGGAAGAGCAGATGAAGCTGTTTTCAAACTTTCCGCCATAGTGATGGTGTATCATATATTCAGACGATAGACCATAGTAGATGTGCGTAGTCTCTGGACCGGCCTTTGTCGCTTATTAAGTTTGTGATTGTTGCGAAAACCCTCTGGCTGCAGAGTGAGTTATCCACCTGGCCCTCCTAGCAATAGTTGCCGTAACTCCGTTAACCTTTGAAAGACGTGACTTCAAAGTCGGCCCCAAGTTATCAGTCGTTTGCTACGTCCAGCCTGGCAGCACCCCAGGACATGTCGGAAACATCATTCACAGAGCTATACAAGATGAAAGAGGGTTCTAGGAAGGATGGTGGTGTCAGAAAATTAGTCGAAGGGGCCAATTACAACGGAAGAACTACGTGTCCCAAGATAATAATTGATAACGGACTATGGTGACTGTTCTAACAGTTTACGTTTCTTGAATGGGAACTGAGTGAGTGAGTGAGTGAGTGAGCAGGCGAGTGAGTGAGTGAGTGAGTGAGTGAGTGAGTGAGCAAGCGAGTGAGTGAGTGAGTGAGTGAGTGAGTGAGTGAGTGAGTGAGTGAGTGAGTGAGTGAGTGAGTGAGTGAGTGAGTGAGTGAGTGAGTGAGTGAGTGAGTGAGTGAGTGAGTGAGTGAGTGAGTGAGTGAGTGAGCGAGCGAGTAAGTGAGGGAGGAGTGACTGAGTGAGTGAGTAACTAAGTGAGTGAGTGACTGAGTTAATGAGTGAGGGAGGAAGCGATTGACTGAGCGAGCACCGACTGAGTAACTGAGCGAGCTAGCAAATGACTGAGCGAGTACGAGAAGGGCTAAAATGCAAGTGGGGCACACAAGTTCATCCGCCTTTACAGAAACGCCTCACAATCAGGGACATGGGTTTAAAAAATAGAAGCCCTAAGTTGTAGCGTAACATGCAGTGCGAAAACTGGAGACCTTTAAGGTGGCCATCTGTTTTTTAAACATGAACAAAGCTTTTACAATTCACCTACATGTCGTTTGGAGACAGCTGTAGAGTGAGACAAGGTCAACGTTAACGTCAATGAGTCAATGACACTCAGAGCCATAAGGATTCGTTAAACAGTGGATACTACTACACGAACTGCTATTGCCATTCACCTATCGATTCCAAAGAATCAGGCTAAGACTTAGACTTACAGACTGCCCGCATATTAAGTGTTTTATAATAAATAAAGAAAAACGAAATAGATAAATAATTAAATAAACAAACTCCTTTAAATTATTGCAGTTAAACGCTGTCTCCTCTGCAATGTTTTGACAGCAGTCGCATGTAATTCCAGCTGCAGGTATTATACTCCAGACGTTTTCCAGCCTCTGTGGATCATAGCTACACTGGGTTAAAAACTAAACAATAAATCGTATTCAGAGGCACATTTCCGGATAGACTAAAACTAGGGTGCGGATTGATTTTCCACTTAATCTAATTTGTCATTCATGAAGAATTACTGTACTACATCGAATAAAATAAACATACAAATTGCCAAAAAACGTTACCTAATATGAAAGAGACATAAAGATCGCATGTGTAGCGGAAGTCCATTCTGAGACTGCTTTCAACCTATCGTCCGGCAGATGTCGTTGTGTTGAGCGAAATGACCGGAAGAGGTCAGCGTCTCGATTACATCATCGGTCACGATATCAGGTAATGGTCAGCGAACGACATTGAAGACCACTGAAAGTGCATTGTTATGTATGTAACGCACGCAATTTGCCTCTTCGTGTAATCGCTGTAATGTAATACTAATGGCTGATTATTGCCATCATCGTCATCACCACTATCATCACCGCCACCACCATCAGATCATTCTCATCATCGGTGTTGTCGTCTCCGTCGCCTTCACCATCATCGCCGGTTTTTAGTCGTCAACGTCATCATCATCATCATCATCATCATCATCATCATCATCATCATCATCACTATTATTATTATTATCATCATCATTATTATTATTATCATCGTCATTAACAGAGACAAAAACAACAATATCAATGTCATCGTCATCATATCAACAACCTTACATTAGCAACAACATCGACCTCATCCTCATCATTATCTTGTTGGTTAAAACTGCTATTAGTGGGATTAATAATAATGATAATGATGATGCTAATAATATATATATATATATATATATCTGTCTCTGTCTGTCTGTCTGTCTGTCTGTCTGTATGTATGTCTGTCTGTCTGTCTCTGTCTCTATGCTGCAGTGACCGAGACATAGGCAGAGCGCCTTGCATACAGCTGAATACAGATGCAGTGATTGGTCAGAAATAGAAAGACAAAAAGACAGAAAGACGCAGTAATAGTGAGACAGACAGGCAGACAGGCAGACAGACAGGCAGACAGACAGACATACAGATAGACAGATAGACAGACAGAGCCATTTAGCCCTAAGGGCACTGAACACATTCTCAAGTCAAGCGACATGTATGTACACCTGAATACATTCATCTGAACATTGTCTTAACATTTAACATTGTATAATACTATTAAATGCTGGAATTCAGAGCACGTAAGGGGGACGGAGTGCTAGAGAGACGAAACAATGGGGGGGGGGGGAGGTGGACACACGATTGATCACGAAACAGAAGAATTGATTGATGAAGACAAAGCTGTAGAATGGAAGGAAAGATAAGAAATTATAGCAACTGTTGTAGTAACCTTAGAAAGCTAACATTAATGTTTATACAAATTATAATACGCTTTTGGTCTAATTTGTGCAGAATATTGGACACTATAAGTGTAGTGCATTGTGTGTACTTTATATTAGCTCTTTAAAACAATTCAAGTCTATAGATAATAGACTCGTTGTTTACACACCCTATACCCTGTCTTCTGGTCTTCCTGTCGCTTTTGATTTCGATCGGACTTCTATTTCGTATTACTCAGCCTTCCACTCCTTAAGGGGCAACAGTAAAATGAGTGGGTGCCTTACTAATGATGATGATAATAACAACAACAGAGGTTTAAGTGCCGTTATTCGTAGACAGCCAAAGAGAAATCGATGCTGCCAACACGTGTGTTAATTAAGATCTTGATAATTGTACTGTCATGTTTCAATTGTTTCAATGTAAGGTACTGCGGTTTGTCAGTGAGCTTGTCAATAAACACGAATAATAATAATAATAACTATCAATTTGCCTCCAACGTTTCAACGCCATTGCTTTTAGAGGCACCTTTACACCACACCCTGGAGACGAGGACGGCGTTCTCCAAGCTTAAATACACTTCTGTTTTATAGTTTCTTAGAGCATGAGGGATTTTTGTACCTCGGGCGTTTAATAATAATAATAATAATAATAATAATAATAATAATAATAATAATAATAATAATAATAATAATAATAATAATAATAATAATAATAATAATAATAATAATAATAATAATAATAATAATAATAATAATAATAATAATAATAATAATAATAATAATAATAATAATAATAATAATAATAATAATAATAATAATAATAATAATAATAATAATAATAAGCGCATATCTATGGCAATCCAACGCTTCAATGCTGTTGCTTTTGTTAGCACCTTTTGCACTGATAAAACCATCTGCGAAGACTAGCCATTCCAGAACAATGCCCCCAAATTTTTGAACTCCCGAGGGATCATATGTACCTCGGGAAGAAAAAAAATAGTAGTAGTAGTAATAATAATAATAATAATAATGATAATAATAATAATAATAATAATTATAATAATAATAATAATAATAATAATAATAATAATAATAATAATAATAATAATAATAATAATAATAATAATAATAACTAGACGACTAGGGCCCATTCCAGACAATTCTACACTGTAAATAATGTTGAAGTCCCTGAGGGATCCTGTTTACCTCGGGGCAACAGCAAAAAATAATAACAATAATAATAATTCCTTGCTACGGTTTCCTTTGAAGCTACCATTGATTGTTAATAATTATCTGATACACTATGATGATGGCGTCACATGAATCATTGGATCAGAGAGAGTGGCGCATAGCAAAGATGCAATCCTGTGTTAGCATTATTAGGCATAAATATCGACATAGGAGGATCCTGGTAGTATAATTATCAAAACTAATCTCAAGTACAAGAAACAGAAGTCAGACGAAATTAGATGGTGCTGCACTAATGAGGGAAAGTGAGATTGAAGTGTTCTGTAAATCTCCGAAGCTTCTCAGCGCCACACACAAGCCGCGTCTGGGAGATCAGCTTGTTTACCGGCGCTATATCAATTCAAGTCCGCCATAGCCAGGTTCTTTCGATCCGTTTCGACGCAGGGGTCAGAATGGGGGGGGCGGGTCAAGACGAGGAATTCTGTTGGTTGGGAACGAGATTGGAAACGACGTAATGTAATGTAATGTAGTACAAACATTTTCAAACATCTGTACATAATGTAATGTAATCATTGTAATGCAATGTAATAATTATAGACATTTGTAAACATCTGTACGTGTCCCTTCCAATATCCACTACGCTGTTGAGACTGTTCTAAGTTATAAATCAGAAGGACATCATTACCTGCTCTCTGTATTGGTTCTATGACTCACCTGTACAAGAAGGTCAAGCAGAACTCGACGACTATAAGACAAAGCTATAGTTTCTATTCTGACGCAGTTGTCCTTTTATACGAAACCCTCCGAAGAGGCGACCGTTAAACCTGGCTCCTTCCTCCTTAGACCGTCATATGTACCGACACACCCACGCACACACTGAATGCCACTTGCACACATACATCCAGGCACACGAAGAAGACACGAGCGGACAGAAGGACCTCAAAGGCTAATTGATTGGTCATGTTACACCCGCAGAGAAAATGCAACAACGACTCTTCGATTTTAAACGGTTTCTCCACAGGCAAAGCATGGGCGGATCCAGGAAGTCATGGGCCACACCTGAGATTGGGCGGGACACCCGAAATTAGGATGGAATGTGTGCAGCTGCGGGCTGAAATGTCTTCATTGGTTTGACTGAGTTAACATTGTAAGTAATAGCAGCTATAAACCTGTCGTATAGTGCAAACCATGATTATGTAGGCCTACATTGCACTGAAATACAACACCGCATTTGTAATGCGCCATTTAGACCTACACCTATAGTGACCAAATGAACATTTCGTAGTCAGTCCGTAAGCCAATCTCAAGAAGTTCGTCTTAATCCGGCGCTTGCCCATTCAGGCTTTTCCCTACAGGCTTCAGACATATAGGCCTAGGCATAGGCGTAATTTGTGGGGGTACGAGGGGTACCCGTACCCCCACTTGTTGGACTGGGGGTACAGTACCCCCCACTTTCTGAACAATGCCACTCAGTATTTTATTATTTTGTACCTTACCAGAGATCGCAGTCTCAGCCTTGCTTCGTGTATGTATGAAATTGGTACCCCCCACTTTTTAGACCAAAGTTACGCTCCTGGGCCTAGGGCATATTGTGATATCATCCTATATTATAGGAAATATAATTATGTGTATTGGTATACGACTGATTCTGATTACAGAGACGCTTAAGAGAAGGGAGATTCGATTTCTGGCAGATTGCTATCGATTTGGCCTTGACATCTGCGTCAGAGTTTCGAACTTCAGGAAGGCCTACATTGCGTGAATCAGGCAGAAGTTGTCATGCTTCTGTCTCGTTTCACCCAAAGGTCCTTCAGTCCTCGTATGACTCACCTTAATAGCTGAGGCTGTTAAATAAACAATTAGGCTAACCTCACCGAATACTTCGTTGTATTACTTACTTTAATTTTACTTTACCTTACACTGTCTTTGGTTTGAGAGAAAGGAATGGTAGGCTACAGGAGTAACGGACTAAAGGAAAGGAAGAACAAAGAAAGACACAGGTAAAGACAAGAGTAAAGAAAGGAAGAAAGGAAGACAGAAAAGAAGAAAGACAGAAAGGAAGAACTGAAAAAAGAAAGAAAGGGAGAAATAGAGAAAGAAAGAACGAAAGAAAGAAGAAAGAATTAAAAGAAGGACGAAAGGAAGAAAAAGAAAGGAAGAGAGAGAGAGGCTGGCACACACTCGGTAGAGAAAGAAAACAAGAATATAGAGAAAACGTAATCGCGCAATCGAATGACGCAGCAAACGACCGACGGCAGGCAGGCAAACAGACAGATAAAATATTATTGCAGTGAGACGACCTATATGTAACCACACAGATAATCGCAGGTAGAGAGAGGCAAACATACAGAATACCACGAGGACAGAGTTGCCTCGGGGTCAAATGGCATTGTGACTTTACTGTCATGATCTAAACTTGTTGAATGATTTTTGTGCGTCGCTTGAACGACTGAACGCCTCGGAGGCTGGACTATGAACGCATGCCAATTAGCATTAGAATCATTAAGACCTGCTCACTCACCATCCCGACTCTGTTCACCCTATCCTCGTTCATTCATGCATCAAACATTGTCTCCTCCCTATTGTGTGAGTCATTTTTAATCCGTTTGTTCGTAAGATATTTACTTAATTAATTCCTTCTTTTCCTTAAATGTTCATTAACTCGTTAACTTCTTCACTTGTCATTCGCTTTGTCAGAGTAGTCATAGGCCAGTTAATATGTTTGTTGTGTCGTCGTTATTGTTATTATTTACCCCATGTAGAACGATCCCTCTGAGGGGTTTACGTGGTTGCAGGTATGCACGGATACATTCATGCATAATACGTATATACCGTACGTGCATACATACATAGTACATACATACATACATACATACATTGATACATACCCACATACATACATAGGCTTATAAACATACATGTATAGGCCTACATTCATACATGTATGCATTCATAAATTATATACATGCATACATGTACACACAGAAATTCATGCCTACATGCATGAATGCACGCAACATGCAAACGTCCGCTCTTGCATCTGAATATTGAGATGCTAAGGCTAAGCAATGAATTAAAACGAATATGACTGTCGGTTTGAACACTGGAGAAGCTAACCTCACCTTATACTTCAGCTCGAACCTATTCGCTAGGGATGGCTGCAAATGGGAATCCATTCGCCAGGTGGTCACTTGCAATTGTTCGCAGACCAGAGGAACAAAGAATCAATATCTCTAGTGTCGTGAGTGCAGCGTAGGCTGACATACAGGTAAGGCTTAGCCTACAGAAGCTGTTGGCAAGCGGTGCGTGCGAATTGGTTGCTCAGATCATTCACATACCTACGATCGGCACTGTTCCAGGCCTAGTTAGGCCTTGAAATCATATTCGTTCCTTCAGAACTTGGATTTGACGATCGGGTTAGGCGTTTTGACATCGAAAGACATCAAACGGTTGCTGTATGTGTCTAGGTAGAGAGAAGCCTGCGGCGCTTTGTGATGCGCGCGGTATACCTGCATGACTCACCTGAACGTTAACATCGCTTGGTGTCAGCTGGTGAAGCTAGTGCATTTGCAATATAACGAGGCCTTGACTGCTGCTGCTGCACTTATCTGAGGTAACGTCTATCTATTTCCGAATATCATTTCATTTTAATCGAAATTCGAAATTTAGAAGCAATCGTCAAAGGCGTCCTAATTATTTTCAAGATGTCATCGCTGTCGACGTCATGATCATCATGATAGCCGTCATGATCATGATCGTGATGATCATGATGATCAGCGTTCATTCGCCCTTGTATTCGTTCTGATTGTCATCTTCATAATCGTAATGTTAGCTTATGTAGCGCTCTACCTTCATTGTCATCATCATCATCATCATCATCATCATCATCATCATCATCATCATCATCATCATCATCATCATCATCATCATCATCATCATCATCATCATCATCATCATCATCATCAACAACAACAACAACAACAACATCATCATCATCATCATCATCATCATCATCATCATCATCATCATCAACAACAACAACAACATCATCATCATCATCATCATCATCATCATCAACATCAACAACAACAACAACAACAACAACATCCGTGCGTGCTGCTATAGTTAACCTGGTGCGTTTCTAGCGCCTGTCTGAAGCAACCGTCTGACGGAATTCTAGTGATTCGATCATGTGAGTGGAATTCTAGAGGTACACTGATCCTGTGATGTGGTGGGTCTAGGAATGATTTTCAAAATAATCGCTGCCGTTCCGTTATTTCTACTTCGGTGCACTGCTCTTAGTCAGGTCCTTAGTATTCAATGGTATACAACCCTCAGTTCTGTGCCTTGTCTGTTAAAACTTCTTTGTAGGCTATACGGTATACCACAATCCGGTTCATTTGTGTATCAGTTCACTTTTAAGTATAGATACAGGATACTGCCATTCTTTCTGTTAGTGTCCTCTACAGTCTACTTCTCCACTAAATTTTGTTCTAGTGTTAATTTTGTCCTTTACTTCTGTTCCATATCTTATCCTTACTTCTGTTCGATACCTTGTCCTTTACTTATGTTCCATATCTTGTCCTTTACATCTGTTCCATATCTTGTCCTTTACATCTGTTCCATAACTTGTTCCTTACTTTTGCTCCATATCTTGTCCTTTACTTTTGTTCCATATCTTGTCCTTTACTTCGTTCCAAATCTTGTCCTTTACTTCTGTTCCATATCTTGTCCTTTACTTCTGTTCCAAATCTTGTCCTTTACTTCTGTTCCATATCTTGTCCTTTACTTCTGTTCCATATCTTGTCCTTTACTTCTGTTCCATATCTTGTCCTTTACTTCTGTTCCATATCTTGTCCTTTACTTCTGTTATATATCTTGTCCTTTACTTCTGCTCTAAATTGCGTCCTATACTTTTGTTGTAAATGTTGTCCTTTACTTTCGCTCTATATCTTGTCCTCGTATTTTCTGCAGCCCAGTCCTGCTCCTTTGTCTGAGCAGATCCAGTCAAGAGGCGTAGTTTTCCTATCACCTGTACTTCCCCAGGAGTGAGTTACAAGAAAACATATAATTTTGTTCAAACACTGTTCAAATGTTCTTCATTCTCGTCTCCTCCTATACCTTGTTATTCTAGAGTCGTTATTTTATGCGGGAACATATTGAACGAGCAGTATGTTACCTGTGTCATTATGTCATATTGCAAGCCTTAAATGTCATCTGACATTCTTCATCGATTTTGTCTGGATATGCATGTGACCTGTTTGTGTAAGGCCCGCTGGGCGGTCACTGCCTCTGCATGTATCTGGCAATGTCTGTCTGTCTGTCTGTCTGTTCGTCTGTGCTTGTCAGCGTCTCTCAAGAGCAGTCATACTATATTGCACTTGGTGTCTGGCTTTTTACACTTTCTTCTTGCAGTGTATGCCATATTCTGGTAGTTCGTCTATCTGTCTATTACCATATTTAGCTAGAATTGTAAAGTAATATCCTGATAAGGTTACGGGGGAGGGGGAGGAGACGATTACGATGGAGACTGGGATGATAACCCAGGCCATTATCATAATGCCCATACCTTTCTCCATCTCATTCCTCCTTTACATCATTAACCTTATAATCAGGCACCATCATCATCTTTTCATCATAATCGTCGTCGCTTCGTCGTCATCATTGCCATAATTTTCATCACCACATTCATCATCGCTAATATTATCATCGTCGTCGTCGTCATTCATTCATTACTAGCCATTGTCATCAACATCACCCACCTTAGATTGTCTGACTGTCTGCCTGCCTCACCCCTTTGGTTATTGACCCGGAACCGATTTCAGCCCCCCCCGCCCAGCCTATCGATTATGATTTGACTAAGCGCCTGTGAATAAGCTGTTTCCCGAAACATTTTGAGATTACGATTATGACCATCATCAGTCATCGTCATCATCATCGTCGTCGTCGTCGTCGTCTCCATCATCACTGATCAAGCATTAGTATATTAATTAACTATATAATCGTGTGTTAATGAATGCATATCTGTCTAGCGTTTCAGCGGCTGAGAAGATGGAAACCATGATGCAAAATGGTTCCGGGTCAACAGCGGAGTCTCAAGATGAAGAAAGCCGCATCAAGTCCCTGGCGGAGCTGAGGTCCCTCTGGGAAGGTATGGCGTTGAAAAACGAAACATCCTTGAAACTCGAGGGTCAAAGGAAACCTCAGCTGGTCAGAGGAGATAGATCGAAACAGAACGATACAGCTGGGATGTTAACGGCCTCGGTTTCCATGACAACTCCGACAAGTTCGGTTGCTACGGCGACGGTTTCCCTGGTAGCACCATCGAGATCCCCGACGAAGGTCAAGTGCTCCGTTACAACACCAGCGAGTGTCATGGCAAACGCCCCGAGTTTCATTGCAACCGCTCGAAGTTCCATGACAACGTCTGCGATTCCCATGACCACGCAAGCAAGTTCCTTGTCAACGCATGCAGTTTCCACGACAACGCCAGTGAGTTCCATGACGAAGCCAGCGAGCTATATGGCAACGCCATCGAGTTCCATGACAACAGCAAACAGTTCTGTGGCAAGAACCACGAGTTCCACGTCAACTTCCGGCGTCATGAGGAACGGTAAGAACAGCTTCCGTCCAAATATGACGTCACAGAAACCCGGGAAAAGCGACGTTCGGTTTGAATCCCAGGCGGAAGCAACTGGAAAAGAGCAGGTACCCCGAAATAAAGTCACCTCAGTCGGAGCAAAAGACGAGGTGCCCCAAAATAGAGAAGCCCCAATCAAAACTCCTCCCACCGAGGCTTCCAGAATCTCCCCGGAAGCGACCTTGACCTTCGTGACTCCGACTGGTGATGGGGACAGCAGTCAACCTCGCGTGGTCCGGGGTTCGATTCTCGTCCGGAATTCGATTGATATGATTGGATGGCCACGCCTGCTGGACGTCGTCGAGACCTCTGACTCTGACGAGGGAATCGTGGTCGAAGAGAACACGAATCTCTTCCACGGAAGGTACTTCCAGCTGAGGGAAAATCCTCTCTACTTCAGCGACCACGAGGAACAGGACGAGGTGCAAGACACAGAAGATAGGTCTAAGACGCGCCGCGAGAAGGCAAAAGCTGGAAAGTATCTGGAGAGTGGTGATGGAGGACCAGGAGGGAAAATTGTTCCGACATTGAAGATGGAAAAACCTCGCAATACTCTTCCGCTGCTCAGCAAAACCCAGCAGGATAAAGGTATGCCCCCACAAGACATACCTAACGAGACAGTATAGTTAACATAAGGGTCATAAAGGAAGAGGATTACAGGGGTTAGATGGACAGAGATGGGGACAGTTAGAAGTAGATCGACAGACAGACACGGGCAGAAGAATTGCTAGGATAAATGGAAGCAACAAGAGAGGTTGGTAAAAAGGGAAGAACAATGAGTTGTAGAGATGAGGCAGAGACAAAGATGCGGAGAACGTTGAGCGGAATGGTTAGATCAGTGTTTCCCAAAGTGGGTTCCGCGGAACATATGGCTCCATGGGGAGGGGGGACAAGGGTTCCATGAAGCAATTGGATAAGTGTTGTTTGAATGTGTTGTTACATTATAAATCAGACTCCGAGGTGAAGACAAGGGCTCCGTGGGAAAATTTATTTAACACAATTTCTAGTTTAATTTTTATCGATGAAACTCACGTATACCTGGCTAATTTTTTGAAAATATTGTACCAGAAAATGCTTTGTTTAGGTAGGGGTTCCGTCAAAAAAGTTCAAATCAAAAGGGTTCCGTACCCTATAAAGATTGGGAAGCACTGTGTTTTTTATGGTGTTCATTACTTTAAGCCTTCATGATTAATCATCTTTGAATGACAACAGATGATCACGAAGTTAATACATATACAGACACATATACACATCCACAGATATCGCCCTTGCGTGCCTGCCTGACTAACACAATGACTAACTAATACACTGATTAACCGACTGGTCTACTTAAGTGACTTAGTTACTTACGTACTGACTGACTTGCTTACTTACTGACTAAATGACTAACACCGACTGACTGGCGAACTGACTAAGTGACGAACTGATTCATGAACTGACCTACTTACTAGCGAATTAACCGCATAACTGACTAATTACGAATTGAGTGACTAGTCGACTAACTGACGAATTGACTGACTTAGCCTATTGATGAATTGACTGACTAATTTACTGACCGGCTGACTGGCAGGTATATAATCTACCTGCGCTTCTATCTAATTAATTTTCTTGCGTTTTCTTCAGGTGTTACTTCTTCGAATGACGATGGGTCCAGCCGTCGTTCTTCTTTGCCCTTCGCCGCCGATCGATGCGTCAAGGTCGATGGACCGAATCGGTCGGAGATCCTAAGCCTGGTGGACGACGGTTCCGATGGAGCCAGACAAACCGTCACGGTCGAGCGAACAGAGGAGGAACTGACGAAGGAGATGATGGAGGCGCTGCAGGTCAGCGGCGATCCTTCGAAGGGAGTGACCAACGTCGAAGTCGTCGAGGAACGCCTCGACGTCGAATTGTCCAACGGAGTGGCCCAGGTCAAGGTCATTGTCTACTGCGAGCGTATCGTCCCCAATCGGCTAAGCGGTCAGTCCTACCGGAAGTCGTCAGTGACCGTGACCCGGACGACGGAGGTGGACATGCTTGCGACGCCGGAAAGGCGGCGGATCTACGAACGCGTCGTGGATCGTTATGGGACACCGGAAGTGTCGAATTCGAATGCGCTCGTACCGAGGAACAGACTGAGCACAGACGATGTCTACGCCCTCTATCGTGTCTTTGTGGAGGTGACTGGACGATCCAGATCGCTCGCGGAGGATCCAGGGAATCAGGTGATGACTAACCTGTCGAAGACGGAGGTCGCTGGATTGGAACTTCTGAGCACGCAGAGCCTTCCTCTCAGTCTGCTTAGACTTGGTCCACTGATTTCTCCAGTTTCCTTGACTCAGTGATGTCTGCTCTCACCAAGCAGCAGCAATGGCGTATCTATCAACACAGCTACGTTTATTGGACCCATAGGTGGCCCGCACTGTGCCATTTAGAGCTCCTGGCAACCCCAGCGTGGGCCCAACGAATGTAACTTTCAGGGCAGGGGCGATGTCTCTTTCCTTAAACTTATTATCCATGGAAGGGATCTTGCCTGGCATGAACCCCTTGAACTGAGAATGAGCGAAGACAATTTTAGGCACTTTGGGAGACATCTTTCCTCTCCGACTCAGACCAGCTGATATTGGGCCGCATTTTCCAACAAATCGTTAGCTCCTGTCAAGAGGTCTTTGTCTGCCGTTTTTCTAATCTAAACGTCCCTCGAGATCTGAGCAATGCCTTGCAAAGATTAAGTTTTTGTATCGAAAAGTCTTTGAGCCCTGCAGGGTTAGGTCTAAACTGAAAGTAGGTAACTAACTCGTAACTTATGCATATAATAATGGTTACGCTTCAGATGACTTGATCTGTCCCAATCTAATCTGATGTAATCCAAATTGTTACATGGTTCTAATGTAATCTGACCAAGTCTGCTCAATCCGTAGGACTTCATTTTGTACGTCTTTTCACAGACTGTTGTTGCCAGTAATATTTGTTCAGACCCCACCATAAATCATTTTTATAGAAAACCAACGGACTATAGTTCTTAAATTGTAACGTGTCATTTTGGCAGACTGTCGATCTTTGCTCTAGATTGCTAGACTCTTTTCTATTTGCTTCAAATCAGTGTAATAAAAAGTTATCGAACTCTCTGGAGTGTGTCTTAAAAGTCAGATTATAAGAAGTTCGATAAAATTGCAAATATGGCAACTGTTGAAACATATGCCAAATGTTCACTCATAGGTGTAATTTGTGGGAGTATGAGGGTATCCGTACCCCCACTTTTTGGGCTGGGTGTACTGTACCCCCAATTTTTGAACAATGCCAATCAATATTTTATTTTTGTGCCTTCCTAGAGATCGCAGTCTCAGCCTTCCTTCATGCATGTAAGAAATTGGTACCCCCACTTTTTAGACCAAAGTTGCGCCCCTGTGTTCACTTCCAGTTCATATAGGCTGTATTAAGTTGACCGTTGCCGTATAAAATTATGTTGATGGATAGCTATTGCTATGTTCGTGCTTTGGACAAAAGATTCTTACAGTCCAGGAATGAGCAGTTTAACAACTGTTAGAATACAAAGTTATATCACTCAGCTACAACACACTTCAATCCTCCCAGCCCTCCTATCTCCACCAGCTGTTCACGGTCCAACCACTCCGCTCAACCAGCTCCTCTTCTGCCCTAACACTTCTCCGCCTTTCCGTCACCTCATCACTAACATTTGCGAATCGCTACATAGCCATAGCTGTCCCACCCAGTTCAAAGGCTGTTGACGTCAAAAGAAATTATTTATGAATAGTTTTCACTGTTGTTGTGGCATAATACAACCTCAGGTCAGATAAAGGGGCCATCCATATATTACGTACGCAAAAATCCGGGAAAATTGGACCCCTCCCTGTACGCACACGTACGTTTTTCCACCCCCCATCTACGTATGTACGGTTGACGCACCCCCAAGATCATCTGCAGAATGTGTCAGTACCACAGGTCCAGGCAGCGACTGTCTGCACTTTAGGCCAGATTGAATGATGAGTAATCCATGGACTACCTGCTGAGTTGTGTGATAGTTTAATAATAGCGTTTAGAGGTAAGGTGGCATAAAATTGACACCTCTCCCACAGTCCTACTTCCTCTGGTAGTACCGGATAGCTGGAAAGACTGAACTCTAGCTCACTTGAAGGCCCCTGCGTACGTACATTATCAGTAGCGCCCCCTTACGCAAACATATACGCAAGCACATGCATTTCGGTTACCCCCTCCATGCGTACGTAATATATAGATGACCCCCTATGAATGAATGAGTGTGTTCCTTATAAGGGTGTCATAGCCTATAGGTCAGCGCAGAGCCTTCAATTATAGAAGGCTGTGGGCCTACTAAACACTTGAAGATAAATTACGTTGTGTGTCACAAAGCATGAAAATGAGAACACAACAGTGTTCATACATAATCTAGTTTGAAAAAGCAACAGTGACAAAAGTATAGTTACAATGCAGAATGCCGATATTTATTAAAGCTAAGGTTTACAAAACAACAAATATGTAAGAAACTGAGTTTGAGCTGGAAAAATACTGATCGGTCGTAGCATCAGTTTTCCCTACCATGTGACTGCGCCATCTCTGGAAGTTTTGAAATCACATCTAAAAGTATCATACAATTGTCATGATTTTTAAATTCATGCACAGTGCTCTTTTCTTCGGCCTCACCCGCGCTTTGGCGCCATGTAAATCGTCACATTATTATTATTAACATTACGAATAAACTCAATAGATCAAGTTGTGTTTATACATGTATATTGAGATTGAAATAATATCACAAAGATATGTCCACAGGCACATTTAATACACAACAATATCTCATTATGAACCATCTCAAGTAGGCCTAACGTGTTAAAACAATGTGCATTTGTGGTTCATTAAGTTACATTATCTGCCACTTTACAAATCAACTTAAAACAACAACAATAATAACAACAATAACAACGATAATAATAACGTTGTGTCATAATGATGTCATGCAATGAACATTTATTGTGTTCAAAGGCAGAATAAGAAACTAAATATTTCAAACTTGCTAGGGCTATATCATAAACCTAACTGAAAAGTGCCTAAAATAGTGTACTACATATCACAGCATGTATATATATATATGTACATGTAAATAAATATATTTAATTTGTATAGACAATTACATATGCACTAAGTATATAAAAGTAACTGAAACACCATTAGAGTATTATAATTACGCATGCTGTCTGTATGATTCACTCTACATATTATGTCTCTTTGTTACACTATTCCTAGTTAATCGGGTTGCCCGCTTTGTATGTGCATTGTTACACAGTCATGCCACCAAATGCGCTAATGCCTCGATCTACACTACCCGGGGTCATATCATAACATGCAACCAGAAGTTTCAGTGCTTGCATGGAACAAGGATCCATTCTGATTATGTTAGATTTGTCAAATGCTCTCAACAGTCTATATTTGAACTGCATGCTGTGTCCAGTAAATGAAACCTACCTAAACCGGCCTATGTCGTTTAGCATATTCCGAGGCAACTGATCTCAATGTAGCAAGTTTAGAGCATTCTGTTTGAGGCTGGGCCACAACAGAGAGATCCACTGGGTCCACTTCTATCCTGCCCCCACTTCAAACAGTTCTACTTTATCTGTTTTAGCCTCATATCATGTTATTCGGAAGACCCTAAATTAAGCAGTAGCAATTACAGCGGGCGACAGTTTTAGACAACACTGTGAAGCACTAGTTGTAAACCTTAACTCTACTCTAATTAGGTTACCACATACTCCTCATTAATGCTTTAATGTGACTGGGAAACCAATGCAGCTCGTCGTTAAAGTGTTAAGGCATTTCACGTTTATCAGAATAAGACACAGCCACACTGTTGGTGCCCTTTGTCTGTTTTTGAGTCCCTTCAGATACAGACCTTCACACTTACAAAATTGCATTTTGTCACGGTACTAACTGCTCTTGACAGACTGATTTTTTTACATGAATGTACAGACATACATTTATATTATTCCTTGACTTAGCCATTTAATTAATTCACTTGTTCCATGCAGTAAAGTCAGACATCCATGACGTAATTATAATCGTCATCACCCTCTTCTTCTTCATCATCGATCACAGCCACACCATGTAATCTATTGTAACAGCGTGAGGATGAATCTTTGAAGTGTTCGTACGGCTCTTTGACAGGCAAGATTTTCAGACACAGCCAGCAGAAATACGAATGACATTTGGTACACACCATCTTGTTACAGCCCGCAAACTTCTGTTAAAAAAATAGCAATTTTCAAGAAAATCAGATCATTGTCACATAACTAGAAGTTTAGTTTAGTTTATATTCGTTTAATGAAACAACAGACATAACGCTGTAGGTGTACAAGGAAGTGAATTAAAAATTGTTAATTGTTAATAATAGCTTAGTAAGAGTTAGAAAATAACATTCTAGATATGAAGTTTCGAGAGTCTTTATCTGGTAGATTAAAATTGTGAGGACGATTTCTTAGGGAGTAAGGAGTAATATGGTTGGTTGGGAATAAACATCTAATTGAGTGATTTTCATTGAGTAAAGCTGCTTTAAATAAGGCCATTTCGGCTTTGAGCACAAGCTCAGCTATGGAGGGAGAGATAGTTTGAACATATCCAAATCGTTTGAGTTTGTTCAGGAATTGTTCAAGGCGCAATTTATCCTTGCCACTTATAAGGCCCCACCAGGCTGGAGAAGCATATAAGGTTCTAGATACGATTGTTGCATTAGTGATGAGATGTAGTGAGTCTTGAGATGCTCCATGATTTTTGATAGTTCTTAGTGCAAAAAAGGAGGAGGTTCCACTTTTTATCAGTTGATTGATGTGCTCAGTGACTGTTAATTTTTCTCCGATGGTGACTCCGAGAATCTTGATTGATGTTGACCGTTTAACTCCTGTGATTGAAGGGTTGTCAGAAAGTGAGGGTTGGTTGCGTTTGATGATAGCCATTTCCCGAGTTTTATCAAACTAAAACACTCCAGTACTGTTAGATAATCAGAACACTTCGGTATACAGGTAGAAAATTAGGAAATTCCAGTAAACAGGCAGCCTTAACATAGTTAGAGCATTCCCGCATTCTTAGAAAATCTGGAATTTGTGGCATAACGTTAGAAAATCAGAACAATTCAGTTAGCAAGTAGAAATCTGGACATTACCTGCTAAGAATACTAGAACTATCATAACAGTGTATCTTGCAGCATATCGTTAAAAATTTTAACATTCCAGAAGAAAATTAAAAAAGCAGAACATTCTTACATATAACTTAAACATTTTTGTAAATGTTCAGTTACAAATCTAAACATTCTAAACATTCTGAAATACATTCAGAAAACAGACATTCTAGCACAGTGAAAACGGTGCGTCGTATACCATGCAGACAAGATGAACGTGATAATTTAAAGTATTTTACATCAACAGTTCACAAACCGATCACACAAAACTGCACTTCAACAAACCTCAACACGCACAAAGCAGTGAGGGCATCTCTTGCTGTTCTTGTCCAACCACTCCACAGAACAGTGTTCATTCACAAGTTTCTTCACTTCCTTTTCGCCATACTTATTCTCGAGCTCCAGCTTTTTCTGATCACTGCCATTCAAATAAGCTTCACAAATATTCTCTGCAGCCTCTACAGATGTACAACAACAGAGACAGACATGCAATACTTAAATAAAATTTAAACTGACAACTCTTAAGTTGCAAATCAAATTTCGAATCTTTGCCTGATTTTTTAACACAGCCTTCCCTTAAAGTTTTCAATTTTCTTTCCATTTTAACTCACTAGAGTTCACCACAACACTTACTTCAATGATATTACCAAAACTTCCAACTGCACAATTCCATTAAAATGCTGTCATTGGCAATGCTTATCTGGGTCACTCACACAAATTTGAAGTTTCTTTACTAGCAACTGAACACAACACACTGCTCTAAAACATATGCTGCAATGTATTTTATCCCTCCATTATATAGCTTTAGCACCAGCCTTAGGGGTGTGCAAACCATGTGGTCGCACAGGGCCCACAGCTGGGGGGGGGGCCAAAAGTGTCACAGGAAATTAACAGGAACAAGACACCCTAATAATAATAACAATGGAAACAATTTGACTTGTGTCATGGGGGCCCATAGTATACTCTGCACCGGGCCCGAAATATCCGAAGGCTGGCACTGATAGCTTTAAACCAGCTGAGTCAGCAAATAACAGTCTGGCCACAAATCATCTCCCATGTCATACTAATGTTTGAGCCTATCGATCACATACACAAGATAAAGGTGTTCTACTCTGGCACACATGGGTCGGTCAAAACCTTGACGACTGTTCCTTGTGCACTATGTCAATGTAAACATGTTCCCAGTATGAAACCACATACTTATTTATACTTTATATAAACATAAACTATGTATATATATATATTAATTTATTGATTCCCAAAAATTGTGAACAACAGGGAGTCCTGCTTAAATAGGACCACAATTTACAAACAATACCTAAGGCAGCTAAGAACAGAATGAAAAACGCACACGCACACACACACACACACACACACACACACACACACACACACACACACACACACACACACACACACACACACACACACACACACACACACACACACACACACACACACACACACACACACACACACACACACACACACACACACACACACACACACACACACACACACACACACACACACACACACACACACACACACACACACACACACACACACACACACACACACACACACACACACACACACACCGGTACATAACATACAGACACACAAAAAGAAATATGCGTTTTTACAGCACATAGCATATATATACGATTACGATTATTAAGCGTCTTTACCAGTTGTTCCAATTTCCTCCACAAGTTTCCTCAGTAGTATTTGGCCGTACTTTTTCTCTAGCTCCTTTTTATCCCGTTCTGTGCCATTCACATAAGTTTGATGAACCCTCCGTGCAATATCTGCAGATACATAACATTAGATACAGACACATACCAATGAAAGGAGATGTACAACACGCTCATGTACAGCGCACCCTTTCCTTTGGCCTCGGCTGTGCTATGGCGCTGTACAAATTGTCTAATTATCTTATTATTATTAAAAATTATTATTATTATTATATTTATTTTTATTATTATTATTATATCCAGGTGGTCTAAAACTCATGGCCCATGGACCAAATATGGCCCACAGTCTGATTTTTTGCCTGTGACACTTGGTAAATTATTTTTAATAATTTATTGCTGATAATTAACACTAATTATTTACATAATTTTATTATATTTACAATGTTTTAGCAAGGAGTTACTGTTTGAGCATCTTAAGCACTAAATAAGTGCAGTATATAATCTATACCCACATTTAGTCATGTAAAAACGCAGTGCAGTCAGAGGGAAAATTGGTAAGCAGTGTCAATTCTTTACTTCCGTCAATAAAGCTACAGAGCTTTGGTAAGAGCCCATTATTAAAATAATTATGTGCTAAGTGAAATTGTGTTCCCAGATTTATATAAAGCCTCTTCAAAAGATACAAGACTCATTAGAGAAGCTCCTGAACTAACAAGAGATAACGAAGATCAAACGAAATAGCACTCATGACACAAAAGTAAAGAGTATACCAAACACCACTGCATAGTCTAATTGAGTAGGGTTGCCTACTAAAGTTACAAGAAAAATATTGAGAAAATGATAGTGGGCAAATGAAAGAATTGGAGATACATTAAAAGTCGTACAAACAAACTGGCAGAAAGTAAAAAAAAACAGGCAAAACATTTGGGAGAATCTCATAAATTACAAAGAAAAACTATTTAATGACTGTTTGTGGATCAAAGGTTTGACTTACCACAACTGACAGTGCTACTGAAGTTTGACTAGACCTAGTGCATTCCATTGTTCTCCAGTTTTACTTCAACTTTATAAAGACTTATTGGTCATGTACTGGAGAGGGTTGGCCAATAACACTTATTGGTCATGTACTGGAGAGGGTTGGCCAATAACACTTATTGGTCATGTACTGGAGAGGGTTGGCCATTAACACTTATTGGTCATGTACTGGAGAGGGTTGGCCAATAACACTTATTGGTCATGTACTGGAGAGGGTTGGCCAATAACACTTATTGGTCATGTACTTGAGAGGGTTGGCCAATAACACTTATTGGTCATGTACTGGAGACAGTTGGCCAATAACACTTATTGGTCATGTACTGGAGAGGGTTGGCCAATAACACTAGTCTTATTGGTCATGTACTGGACAGGGTTGGTCAATAACACTTATTGGTCATGTACTGGAGAGGGTTGGCCATTAACACTTATTGGTCATGTACTGGAGAGGGTTGGCCAATAACACTTATTGGTCATGTACTGGAGAGGGTTGGCCAATAACACTTATTGGTCATGTACTTGAGAGGGTTGGCCAATAACACTTATTGGTCATGTACTGGAGACAGTTGGCCAATAACACTTATTGGTCATGTACTGGAGAGGGTTGGCCAATAACACTAGTCTTATTGGTCATGTACTGGACAGGGTTGGTCAATAACACTTATTGGTCATGTACTGGAGAGGGTTGGCCAATAACACTTATTGGTCATGTACTGGAGAGGGTTGGCCAATAACACTCATTGGTCATGTACTGGACAGGGTTGGTCAATAACACTTATTGGTCATGTACTGGAGACAGTTGGCCAATAACACTTATTGGTCATGTACTGGAGAGGGTTGGCCAATAACACTTATTGGTCATGTACTGGAGAGGGTTGGCCAATAACACTTATTGGTCATGTACTGGAGACGGTTGGCCAATAACTTATTGGTCATGTACGGGAGAGGGTTGGCCAATAACACTTATTGGTCATGTACTGGAGAGGGTTGGCCAATAACACTTATTGGTCATGTACTGGAGATGGGTAGGCCAATAACACTAGCAGCTTTGTATCATATGTTCTACAGAAAATCATTTAACTAGACTACAGTGGCTAATTATATATTGTAGCCAAGAACAGAGTTCTTTACCTTCATCAGCAATAATTAACTTAGGAGGTTTAAACACTGAACAAGCTTTTCGGTTTGACCTCCCCGGACTCTGACCTGGCACCAGAACAGACAAGGCAGCCTGGCTGTTGCGGACTTGATTTGATAAAGCGCCGATGAATAGGCTGGTCTCCCTGACGTGGCTTTTGTGTGGTGCTGAGAAACTTTGAAGATTTACATTTACATTTTCAACTTGAATTTTTAAAATCCTCACTCAGATCCACATATCAAACAGTCTCTTCACAAATTGTCTTCTGCTTTACCACAGAATTAAACTGCTACAGTGTACCACATTATAATGAGAGTTTTTTTACCAGCTGTAATTCCAATTTCATCAAGAAGTTTCTTCAGTTGACTGAGACCATACTTTTTCTCAAGCTCCTGTCTTTCCTGTTCACTGCCATTCAGGTAAGCTTCATGAATCTTCCGTACCTCATCTAAATATATGCAGCAATACAAACAGATACACAGCAATAGATATAGATAGATTGATATAGAACATCAATACAGATATACAATGCAACATTCATTTGGTATCAACTAATACTCTAGCTGGTTGGGATTTACCTGTGGAAGCCTGCCAGCGGTGACTTCTGTGTATTGCTTTGCTAATTGATGATCTGTATTTGTTAATGAACTCGAACATCATTTAGACTAGCATATCAAGAGCCTCTGATTAGTTTAATCTGAAGCAACATTATATAAATTCTGATTACAAGTACAACAAAACCTTATTACTGTGCATTACATTATAACAATGAGAACCTTTGAGAGCTGTATTTTTAATTTACTCTCAGAAGGTGTGAAATAATTATTTTATCAATATACTCCTAAGAGAAAAATCCCATTAAACACAGAGGGGAAATGGTGAACAGCTTTCCTTGGCCTATATATACATATACCTTCAACAATAATTGTAAACCATTCAATTCCCGTGTGGTTCTTTGAGGCTAGAAGCATCTCCTGAGGAGTTCCCATTCTACCCATTGATGATACCACTTCCAATTTTTCATTGGCACTACATAAATATGCAATTACATGTATGGCCCAGAGCTGAACTATGAACTTAACAAATGCAAATCCTTTGGATTGAAAAAAGGAAGTGTCTTTGATGTGATCAAATGCAATCACATTCAAATGAATCTCATCAAATCCAGTCTCATCCAGTACAATTCATCAATCCATCCCATCCGGTTAATCGCATCCCATAAGTCGCATCCAACAATAATAATTCGTAGACAAGATCTGATCAACATACCAGCCTTCATCTTGCACGTTGAAATGCCATGCCAGACCGTTTGACAGTAGATGCAAAAGACGTAGTGACAAGCAGCACACGACCCCATCGCACTGTCCTTGTCGACGACGACTGGAGAGGCACAGGCCTTGCGAGGACAATAGACGATATCATTCATTGTATCCAAGGACAGCTGCAGTAGCAGGCGGTCATATCGTTCAAACAGTTCCGAACTGACCAATTCCTTCACCTGTACACATGGGTAATGTAATGTAATATTGTAAACTTGAAATAATGTCCTGTAATGCACTCTCATCATTAAGGCAAGAAGCACTTTCCAGTGGTAACTAAGATGCCATAAAATGTTGACTTGCATTACATCGGAAATAGTGCAACTACACACAATTAAAAGCTCTGCTGTTTGATTCTGTTAACATCTTTACAAGTTATGGAACCCAAAAATAGAATGTCCATATAACATGACAAATGACGATTTGAACCCAATA
The DNA here is from genome assembly GCA_963556255.1 of Allolobophora icterica. NCBI lineage: Eukaryota > Metazoa > Annelida > Clitellata > Crassiclitellata > Lumbricidae > Allolobophora > Allolobophora icterica. The sequence goes on from OY744605.1 coordinate 58,890,953, forward strand.
TGACTATACTGATGTATTGAAGTATGGATATACAGGTGGTTGGATGAATTAATGGATGGATGTATGCATGAATAACTGGAATGAAAAAAACTGATGGATTGTTGGATGAATTAATGGATTAACTGATTGATTATTGGATTAATGGATTAATAAAAGCACACATTGATAGATGAATGGATCGATGTATCTTTGATTGTTGATGTATGGCCAATGGAGTGAATGGATGGGTGGATTTAGGGATAGATGTATGGATGGATGGATTAAAGTTTGCATGGCTGGGTATATAGAGTGATGGATGGATTAATGGATTAATGAATGGACATATTCATGGATGGATTGATTCATGGATAAATGGATTGATTCATTGTCTGATGGATAAAAAGCATGCACTGGATGACTAGATGGATTAATATATGGATGGATGGATGAATGGATAGATCTTCACCACCAATATATCGATCGCTTATATATATGGACAGGCATGCATCTTCTGACACGCACTATTTCACACAGCTTTACCAACACCTGAAATCCATTCTCTTTTGCCGAGGCTGGGTTTGGAGCCCTTCAGTAGGTATCTTGAAGAGTGCTGCATGAATGAACTATACGATAGTATACGTATGAATTTATTTTTATGTGGCAGTAGTGCAATTAATGGAAAGGTTTCACAAAATTGGAACAAATTTCAGCAGGCACAACTAGAGCCCCATATTCAGATTTATCGACTGTACACATAATAAATACTTTAAATAAATAAATAAATAAACTGTATTTATTACCTGTGTTGGATTTGCCTGGATGCCACATTTATCTTCTGGACACTTCAGTAGGCTAATTGAACCGTCTTTGATGTGAACCTCAAAATAGTCCCTGAGGCAAGCCTTACAGAAGACGTGGTCACATCCCCAGAACTGCATGCATGCACTTCCAGGCTTCTCACAGAGACACACCTGGCATGAGAACAATGTGCTGGCAAAAACACGATCACGCTTAGTCCGATCATGATTGAGAACTATCGGAAGACTATCCTCACTAAGAAGCAAGGGAGATTTGATGTCTAGAAAGGCAATAGTTTCTGTTTGCAGAAACCCAATCCACGAGAAGAGTATCACAGATCCACAGTTGTTGGCCCATAACTTCTGAAGTTGAGTCGTCAGAAGAGATAACTGCAAAACAACTACACTGGTTAAATTTCAAATATTTATATAGTGCAACTTTATATTTCTATGTGAGCCAAAATCTGAATGATAGTAATCATGTGAAACTGCTATCAACTGCTGACTGTTTCTAAACTGAAGAAGAAGAGCAGTCCCCTAAGCTAGTCTGAGGCAGCCAGGGGTATGAAGTTGTTAGCGACCTCATTTTCTTAACCTTGGCATATAAACTGAAACATCCTAAAAATCAGCCTAACGATAAAAACAATCAAACTTACATTCTGGTAAGGCAAAGTAGAAAGACGAACAGCACATCAAACATTCGTCATTTACCAATCGTATCTACCCTTCCCTACGTTTTTATGTTCGTGACAGTCTTACTGGGCCAATATGTTTCGTTCTTACCTGAAAACTTATCTCTTCCTCTCTGCTTATGGTTCATAATGACACCTGCTGTCTGGCTTCAAAGTGAAGAAAGACCCAAGTCAAAGAAGCATATTGTTTACAAACTCTTAAGATGCAACATCCTTAATCATGCTACTTCATACAGCTATAACAGACAGCATCGTAACTGTATCTGTGTTGTTAATTTCCAATAGCAAGTGAACTGACCTGAAACTCTGTCAGCCATGGACAGGTCAAAGTACAGTTTGGAGGACTGGCTGATGGATAGTCATGTGGCAGAGTGAAATCCAGAACAACAAAAGGCAAATGTGAAACAGCATGTTCAGCACCTATACATGACATAAAAAAACAAAACGTAAACTGTAAATAACACAGTCTCTCTCACTGCCATATAATGTTCAAACTCCAAGGCATCAATTAATGGTCACTATTAATTAAGAACTAGGAAGCATGATTTCAGTGACCTGTGTGAGACCGGTATGCGGACGTTTGGTCAAAGGACGGTTGGTCAACGGACGGTTGATCACGGACGATTGGTCAATGGACGATTGGTCAAGCGGACTGTTCGTCAAGGGGACTGTTGATCAAGGGTTCTTTCGTCAAGAGGACGGTTGATCAAATAGTCTTCATTGCTGTGCATGTAAAGATGCCTGGTTTTGTAATGGTTTAATTGGTCGGTCGGTTCGTCTGTCTAGGGCTAATTAGTGGTCGTCCATTTCAAAGGGTTATCGTATATCTGTGCCAGTGCAGTTGTTTGTACTGATAAGAGAACTGGCATATTTTAAAAGCGTCTCTAATATCCAAAATTTAAATTTTTGATCAACCGTCCTCGTGGCGAAAGGACCCTTAATCAACAGTCCCCTTGACGAACAGTCCGCTTGACCAATTGGTCCGTTGACCAATCGTCCGTTGACCAAACGTCCTAGAACCGTGAGACCAGCCATCTGATCCAGTGCCTATCAGTTGCCCTTCAAACAGGAAACTCTGTCTCTTTTGGACAATTCAGATAAGAACAACCAGGAGATTAATGGGGAACCTAGACTAACAGATGGCTTATTGGTCCAGTGAACTAAAAATAGTCTACTGAATTAGTCTGTTTATGAGTTTCTTGGCTTTATAAAGAAAAATTATTATAATTATTACAATCATAATAATAATAAAAATAATAACAAAGTTTCAGTGTAGATATTTATATGTATGTATGTATGTAATATAAAATGATAGTATTATTGGACAGAAACATGACATACACAACTCATCAACTTGACTAACTGACAGGAAGGGTAATATATAACCACACCTGCTCTATTTTTGACTGCAATGCTGAACGGCTGTGGAATTTCCACTTCCACAAAAATTGAACCCTGACAAACATCTGAAACTCGAGACACAGTAATCATTTCTTCATCATAAATGCTCTTCAGTGCCAACAGTTCATCTTCCCGATCTTCGTAATTACTCATTCTATACAAACAAAAATGTAATTAGCCAATTGTTATAGGCTATACACCAATCATAATTGTTGTTAAACATTAAAATGGAAACTTCAAGAGAAACTCTTCAGGTGTGCTCCTGACTTATAGTTACAATCGTTTATTAACATACCACATGAATAAATCTTAGTAACAAACACTGTAACATTCTGGTAGTCAATAAGTCAGCCGAAAGGGTCATTGCGACCCACTTGACATCATCACTGTTGTCAGTTTCTCATGCCAGGCATTTGGCAGCAGTAAGTGCAAATATATTATCTCCATTGTCCTAATCTAATCTAATCTAATCTAAGAACTTCAATAGTGCCACTGTCATAATGCTCAAGGCATCAGCTGATAGTCACTAAAATTGTTGTGCAAGCCAAATTCCAGGGTGAGTCCGGTCGAAAGTCTGAAGACAAAGAAACAGCCTATGACAGAAAAGAGTCCTTGAAAAGGCGAGTTTGATGGCCAATTTCAGTTGTTTGTATCGTATTGTATACATGTATATGGTCATTATTACTTAGTCGTTTAAGGACATATTCACAGCATTGCATTGCACTGTATTGCATTTCAGTGTATTACATTCCATCTTATTTGTGTCCGATTGTATGATGTACTTAGCTGGGCATGTCCTGACATCATTTATGAAATTTAGTGCTTTTCTTCTCATTTATGAAATTCAGTGCCATTAGAAGGTAGTAACTGATATATACAGAAATAATGCAATCTGCTGTGAAAGTAGACACAGTGAACTTGTTTACCGACTACTTACTATCAATGCCGAGTTAAATATTCAACATCATTATTTGACTGTAACCATAGACACCTTATGCTCCAAGACCATTATTCAATCTCTGTGTTAGGAAAGATGCCTCTCGCAGCTAAGATATTTAACAAAACACCTCCAACTCTGCCTCTGAGCCAGACTTGTCCTTGAGACCAAGGTCTTGGTCTCGAGAGCACTCGAGTTCGTTTTTAAAAGTCTTGGTCTTGGTCTTGAGACCAAAAGTCTTGGTCTTGAAGTTCAAAGTCTTGGTCTTGAGGTTCAAAGTCTTGGGGTTGGTCTCGCAAGACCAAGACCGGCTGTCAATATGAACAGTCACAACAAAACTCAAGAATTAAACAAATTTATCAAGCCTGTTTGCATCATAGCCTACGACAAATACCTACGGATGGATATACAAGTCTTGTTGGTCAGGAAAACCCATCGGCAGAAGCAACTATAAGTTATGCTGTATCTGGAAGCCCCGCCGAGACCTTTTTATAAGCCATTTTTCTGATAAACCATAGGAGGATTTTAAAAAATACTCACGATTTGTACATTTAAATTAAGTGCTTGAAAAGCTACTGTGTGTGCCAGCGATTTCAGCACCTATGGAAAGTAATTTTTCACATGGCGAAATTTTTATGAGGCCCCACAAGGCACGTCTTGGTCATAAAATTCTGAGCGAACTGGTTTTTATCAAATACAAAAGGCATTTGGAATAACATTTTGCATGAAGGACTTTTGTAAATGCGAATTCGGAATTCTCTGCAGTCTGCAATTAAAGTTAATTTGCTTGAATAAAATAAAAGACTCGCATTTTCATTTAAATAGCGAGTAGTCGGACTTGACAATTTTTTTTATAAGGAAAAAAGTCTTAGCCTGAATGTGATTTTTTGGGTCTTGGTCTCGGTCTTGGTCTTGAGTTTCAAAGTCTTGGTTTTGGTCTCGAGGTTCAAAGTATTGGTCTTAGGTTCAAAGTCTTGGTCTTGAGCACTTGACAACAAGACTGCTGTGAGATCCTGCTGCTGATAAGATTATTTATATGATCAACTGATTGATTACCTTTGCTCCTCATCCACAGAATCAGCGTGCAGTTAAAGAGTTTTGGAAATAGCTAAAGTTTACAACAGTTTGGTTCAATTGCCTGGTTAGACTTTTAGGCAGAACACACAAGTCTGCATTACCATAGCTGCAATCAGCTGTCGTTAAAGTTTTAGCATTGCCTGTCAAGGCTGTCATGCGTGTGCCTGTTAAATAGCCTATGCGTGTAGCACAGCAACATTTTTATATGTCCTCATTGAGCCTGACTGTCAAACAATAATTTAAAACTCTTTCAAATTCTGTCTTTTTGAAATGCAATATAGCCTAGACAAATTACAGAGACACTTCCTCCTTTATCAATATTCTTAACTTTCTGCTATACCCGCACTTAATTGCTTTATAGGTCTTGATTCCTACTGAAACGAATCAGACTCGAGTGCGATAAGACTCAGATTTTAAAATAATATTTACCTGCATTTTCCACACCAAAACAAATGCGCGAATACGAATACAAAACAAACCTCACGGATGTATCTGTTGAAACCGCATGCATTTGGCACTGGTGTCTGTCCTGTCTGGGACCAAATCTGGGCCTACTTCTGGTCTCACCGATTTTGTCCGAAATTAACGTTTGTGAATGAACTGGATGTCTCGATGCGATCTGTCGATCTCGTGGGAAAGCATCGCGTCCATGGTTGCGATTGCATAAGCAATGTAAACCGTCTTTCTCGCCATGTTTACATATGCTAATTTGTAATCTTACCGAGAACATGACGCAATGTGCAGATAGTCCTAACAATAGCAAGCGCGACGGTTTTTCCCGTCGGTTTTTCCCATCGCGTGTAGTTACAATTTTGATAATTGGTAGAAAATGGCAGAGTAGTTTGCGGAAGATGAGATTAGTAGCTTTCGAATAGTTATGATGCTAGGTATCATCACGTAAAATTTGGTAACGTTTGGCTGTAGTCATAAAAAATGCACCCGTACCAGCAAAGGGGCATGGAGCATTACACTCATGGCCAGGAGAGCAATAGGTTCGCGGTTCGATACCCGTTAGCGACCATTACCCCCTCTAGGGCGGCGCCTTGCATGGCTACCAAACCGTGTGTTTAATTAAGATCTTGATTGTACTTTCATGTTTCAATGTAATCTTACTGCGTCTGTCAGTTTGCAATAATAATAATAATAATAATAATAATAATAATAATAATAATAATAATAATAATAATAATAATAATAATAATATTATTATTATTATTATTATTATTATTATTATTATTCGCTCTGAGACAGATAATAGAAGTCTTTAATATGGGAAACAATTGCATTGATCAATTTAATCCAAATTGTTACATTATTCTAATGTAATCTCACCAAGTCTGCTCAATCCGTGCAGCACTTCATTTTGTACGTCTTTTCACAGACTGTTGTTGCCAGTAATATTTGTTCAGACCCCACCATAAATCATTTTTATAGAAAACCAACGGACTATAGTTCTTAAATTGTAACATGTCATTTTGACAGACTGTCGATCTTTGCTCTAGATTGCTAGATTCTTTTCTATTTGCTTCAAATCGGTGTAATAAAAAGTTATCGAACTCTCTGGAGTGTGTCTTAAAAGTCAGATTATAAGTTAGCCTAAATAAAATTGCAAATATGGCAACTGTTGAAACCTAGGGCAAATGTTCACTCATAGTCATAGGTGTAATTTGTGGAAGTATGAGGGGTATCCGTACCCCCACTTTTTGGACAGGGTGTACCGTACCCCCACTTTTTGAACAATGCCAATCAATATTTTATTTTTGTGCCTTCCTAGAGATCGCAGTCTCAGCCTTCTTTCATGCATGTAAGAAATTGGTACCCCCACTTTTTTTTAGACCAAAGTTACTCCCCCTGTGTTCACTCCCAGTTCATATAGGCTGTATAAAGTTGACCGTTGCCGTATAAAATTATGTTGATGGATATATCTATTGCTATGTTTGTGCTTTGAACAAAAGATTCTTACAGTCCAGGAATGAGCAGTTTAACAACTGTTAGAATACAAAGTTATATCCAGTCTTGTTGTCCTCGAGACCAAGGTCTTGGTCTCGAGTGCACTCGAGTTCGTTTTAAAAAAGCCTTGGTCTTGGTCTTGGTCTCGAGGTTCATTGTCTTGGTCTTGGTCTTGGTCTTGAGGTTCAAGGTCTTGGTCTTGGTCTTGAGCAGTGGTGTAGTGGGGCGGGAACGCGGGGGACGCCGGCGTCGCCGTTCCCCCACTTTTTTCCTCACACTATGCAAAATTCTTGCAAGATTGCACTTTTTGCTACAGTTGCTACCAGGCGTTCCCCCACTTCATTTTTTAGGACTACACCACTGGTCTTGAGGCTTAAAGTCTTGGTCCTGGTTTTGCAAGACCAAGACCAAGACTTTTGACAATATGAACAGTCATTTAACAAAACGCAAGGATTTTAAAAATGTATCCAATAATTACTAATACGGTGTACGGACTTTCGCTCATAGGACGATCGCTCATAGGACGATCGCTCATAGGACGATCGCTCATAGGGACTATCGCTCATAGGGACGATCGCACATAGGACGATCGCCCATAGGACGATCGCCCATAGGACGATCGCTCATAGGACGATCGCTCATAAGGACGATCGCTCATAGGGACGATCGCTCATAGGACGATCGCTCATAGGACGATCGCTCATAGGACGATCGCTCATAGGATGATCGCTCATAGGGACGATCGCTCATAGGGACTATCGCTCATAGGACTATCGCTCATACGGACCATACATACATATAAGCATAAAAGTAGGGACGCGAGCAATTAACTTCCTATTAACTAGTAGATAGTTTTGAAGTACAGGCACATCAACGTAGGGACATTTCAGAAATATTTGTGAAATCATTTGGAATGTTTGATAAGTTTTATAATTGGTAGCCAATTGGAAGTGTAGTTAATAATTGCTGGCTAATTGGAAGCTAATTGCTAGCTAATTGGAAGTTTCTTTAATAATTAATAATATTTCTTATCGATCGCATTAAACGGATCCATAAACTATGGTCTCAGTGTATTATCGATAACTGTACTTTTCTATGGTCATATGAGCGATAGTCCTATGAGCGATAGTCCCTATGAGCGATCGTCCCTATGAGCGATCGTCCTATGAGCGATCGTCCTATGGGCGATCGTCCTATGAGCGATCGTCCTATGAGCGATCGTCCTATGTGCGATCGTCCCTATGAGCGATAGTCCCTATGAGCGATCGTCCTATGAGCGATCGTCCTATGAGCGATCGTCCTATGGGCGATCGTCCTATGAGCGATCGTCCTTATGAGCGATCGTCCCTATGAGCGATTGTCCTATGAGCGACCGTCCTATGAGCGATCGTCCTAAGAGCGATTGTCCTAGAACCACTAATACAAATTACTGTAGTATTTACACGGTGTGGGTGAGGCTTTACTGTTGTTTCGGACATTTATTTTGACTTCCGGTTATTTACCATGGAATAATTTCAACACAGACTCACAATTATTTGTACATTTACATCCGGTACTTGAAAAGCTGCTCTGTGTGCCAGTGAATTCAGCACCGTAGAACGTATTTTTCAAATGGCAGAATTTTTATGAGGCCCCACAGCAGAAAATTCTGAGCGAATTGGTTTTTATAAAATGCAACAGGCATTCGGAAATACCATTTTGTATGAAGGGCTTTTGTAAATTCGAATTCGGAATTCTCTGCAGTCTGCATTTGGAGTTGCTTTGTTTGAATAAAATAAAAGATTCGTGTTTTAATAAAAATAGCGAGTAGTCCGACTTGACAATTTTTTTTAGTAAGGCATAGTAGTCAGGATATGGTTGTGATTTTTTGGGGGTATTTTCTCGGTTTTGGTCTTGAGTACCAAAGTCTTGGTCTTGGTCTTGGTCTTGAGGTTCAAGGTCTTGGTCTTGGTCTTGGTCTTGAGGTTCAAGGTCTTGGTCTTGGTCTTGATGTTCAAGGTCTTGGTCTTGGTCTTGAGGTTCAAGGTCTTGGTCTTGAGGTATAAGGTCTTGACAACAAGACTGGTTATATCACTCACCTACAACACACTTCAATCCTCCCAGCCCTCCTATCTCCACCAGCTGTTCACGGTCCAACCACTCCGCTCAACCAGCTCCTCTTCTGCCCTAGGCCCTAACACTTCTCCGCCTTTCCGTCACCTCATCACTAACATTTGCGAATCGCTCCTTAGCCATAGCTGTCCCACCCAGTTCAAAGGCTGTTGACGTCAAAAGAAATTATTTATGAATAGTTCTCACTGTTGTTGTGGCATAATACAACCTCAGGTCAGATAAAGGGGCCATCCATATATTACGTACGCAAAAATCCGGGAAAATTGGACCCCTCCCTGTACGCACGCGTACATTTTTCCACCCCCACCTGCGTAGGCCTACGTACGGTTGACACACACCGCCCAAGACCATCTGCAGAATATGTCAGTACCACAGGTCCAGGCAGCGACTGTCTGCACTTTAGGCCAGATTGAATGAGTAATCCATGGACTACCTGCTGAATTGTGTGAGAGTTTAATAATAGCGTTCAGAGGTAAGGTGGCATACAATTGACACCTCTCCCACAGTCCTACTTCCTCTGGTAGTACCGGATAGCTGGAAAGACTGAACTCTAGCTCACTTGAAGGCCCCTCCGTACATTATCAGTAGCCCCCCCATACGCATACATATACGCAAGCACATGCATTTCGGTTACGCGTACGTAATATATGGGTGGTCCCCTGATGAATGAATGAAAGTGTGTTCCTTATAAGGATGTCATACTGTCAGCCTATAGGTCAGTGCAGAGCCTTCAATTATTATAGAATTGAAGGCTCTGGATCTACTAAACAATCGAAGGTTTACGTTGTGTGTCATAAAGCATAAAAATGAGAACACAACAGTGTTCATACATAATCTAGTTTGAAAATCGCAACAGTGACAGAAGTATAGCTGTAATGAACAGTGACGATATTTATTACAGCCAAGGTTTAAAAAACATAAAATACGTAAGAAGCCGATTTTGAGCTGGTAAAACAATGATTGGTCCCAGCATCAGTCTTCCCCACCATGTGACTGCACCATCCCTGGAGGTTTTGAAATCACATCTCAAGACCTGTTTTAATTAAAGCATCATATGATTGTCGTGATTTTTAAATTCATGCACAGCCGTCTTTTCTTCAGCCTAGCCCGTGCTTTGGCGCCATATAAACCATCCCATTATTATTAATATTACAAATAAACTCAACAGATCAAGTTTTGTTTATACATGCATATTGAGATTGAAATAATATCACAAAGGTAAGTCCACAGGCACATTCAACACACAAGAATATCTCACTATGAGCCATCTCAAGTAACGTGTTAAAACAATGTGCATTTGTGGTTCATTAAGGTACATTATCTGCCACTTTACAAATCAACTTATAACAACAATAATAACAACAATAACAACGATAATAATAACGTTGTGTCATAATGATGTCATGTAATAAACACTTATTGTGTCCAAAGGCAGAATAAGAAACTAAATACTTCAAAAGTGCTAGGGCCATATCATGACCTAATTTAAAAGTGCCTAAAATAGTGTCCTACATATCACAGCATGTATTATATATATGTACATGTAAATAAATATACTTTATTTCTATAGACAATTACATTGCACCAAGTATATAAAAGTAACTGAAACGTTATTCTCTGTCTGTCTGATTCACTCTATATATTATCCGTCTCTTTGTTACACTATTCCTAGTTAACGGGGTTGCAACTGATCTCAATATAGCAAGTTTATAGCATTCTGTTTGAGGCTGGGCCACAACAGAGAGATCCACTGGGTCATTTCCCTCCTGCCCCCACTTCAAACAGTTCTACTTTATCTGTTTTAGCCTGATATCATGTTATTCGGAAGACCCTAAATTAAGCAGTAGTAATTACAGCAGGTGACAGTTATCGACAACACTATGAAGCACTAGTTGTACACCTACTCTAATTAGGTTACCACATACTCCTCATTAATGCTTTAATGTGACTGGGAAACCAATGCAGCTCGTCATTAAAGTGTTAAGGCATTTCACGTTTATCAGAATAAGACACAGCCACACTTCAGTTTGCCCATTGTCTGTTGTTAAAGCCCTTCAGATATACACCTTCACACTTAAAAATTGCATTTTGCCAAGGTACTAATTGCTCTTGACAGACTGATTTTTTACATGAATGCACAAACACACATTTATATTATTTCTTGACTTAGCCATTTAATTAATTCACTTGTTCCATGCAGTAAAGTCAGACATCCATGACGTCATTATCATAGTTATCATCCTCTTAGTCTTCATCAGCATTTACTCTATTGTAACAGCGTGAGGATGCATCTTTGAAGTGTTCGTACGGCTGTTCGATAGGCAAGATTTTCAGACACAGCCAGCAGAAGTACGACTGACATTTGGTACACGTCATCTTGTTACAACCCGCAAACTTCTGTAAAAAATAGCAATTTTCAAGAAAATCTGATCATTGTCACATAACTAGAAAACTAAAACACTCCAGTACTGTCAGATAATCAGAAAACTCCAGTATATAGTTAGATAATCAAAACACTGGGATACAGGTAGAAAATTAGGAAATTCCAGTATACAGGTAGTACTGAGTACATAGTTAGAAAATCAGAGCATTCCAGCATTGTTAGATGATGATGATGATGATGATGATGATGATGATGATGATGATGATGATGATGATGATGATAACGACAATTTATATGGCGCCGTAACGCGGCCATACCGCTACAAGGGCGCCTCACAACTTCTAGCGGGCAGGATCAGCCTTAGCAAACAGGTGGGCTTTTAGCCTGGATTTGAAAGAGTTCACCGAGTCGGCCAGTCTGATGGCAGGTGGAAGACTGTTCCAGCATCTGGGACTGGTGGCTGAGAAAGTGCGATCACCGAAACGCGTCTTCATCCTCCTGACGCGGAGATCGATCTTTTTGAGTGATCTAAGTTGCAATCCGGATGCAGAGGAATGGGTCTTGGAGTAGAAAATCAGGAATTTGTGGCATAACGTTAGAAAGTCAGAAAAAATTCAGTTAACAAATAGAAATCTGGACATTACCTGCTTAGAATACTAGAACTATCATAACAGTGTATATTGTATCATATCATTAGACATTTTAACATTCCAGAAGAAAATTAAAAAAGCAGAACATTCTTACATATAACTGGAACATTTTTGTAAATGCTCACTTAAAAATCTAAACATTCTAAACATTCTGAAAGACATTCAGAAAACAGACATTCTAGCACAGTGAATATGGTCCTCTCATACCATGCAGACAAGATGAACGTGATAATTTAAAGTATTTTACATTAACAGTTCACAAACCGATCACACAAAATTGCACTTTATCAAACCTCAACATGCACAAAGCAGTGAGGGCATCTCTTGCTGTTCTTGTCCAACCACTCCACGGAACAGTGTTCATTCACAAGTTTCTTCACTTCCTTTTTGCCATACTTATTCTCGAGCTCCAGCTGTTTCTGATCACTGCCATTCAAATAAGCTTCAACGATATTCTCTGCAGCCTCTACAGATGTACAACAGAGACAGACATGCAAGACTGAAATAAAATTTCAACTGACAACTCTTAAGTTGCAAATCAAATTGCGAATCTCTGCCTGATTTTTTAACACAGCGTTCCCTTAAAGCAAACACAGTTTTCAATTTTCTTTCCATTTTAACTCACAAGAGTTCCTCACAACACTTACTTCAATCATATTACCAAAACTTCTAAAGTCTGCACAATTCCATTAAAATGCTATCATTGGCAATACTTATCTGGGTTACTTGGAACTCACACAAATTTGAAGTTTCTTTACTAGCAACTTAACAGAACAAACTACTCTAAAACATATGCTGCAATGTATTTTATTCCTCCATTATAGGGCAACAGCTTCAGCACCAGCCTTAGGGGTGTGCAAACCATGTGGTCGCACAGGGCCAACAACTGGGATGGGGACCAAACATGTCACAGAAATTAACACAAACAAGACACCCTAATAATAATAACAATGGAAACAATTTGACTTGTGTCATGGGGGCCCATAGTATACTGTGCACAGGGCCGGAAATATCCGAAGGCTGGCACTGATAGCTTTAAACCAGCTGAGTCAGCAAATAACAGTCTGGCCACAAATCATCTCCCATGTCATACTGATGTTTGAGCATTAGATTGCCTATCAATCACATACACTGCACTCGGGTTGACTTTGGTAATGCTGTGTACACTGGCCTTTCTCCTCCAATATGCACAAACTTCAGTCTATCCTCAATGCTTCTGCTCGGCTTATAGGTGATATTCCTAAGTTTGCCCACATCTCTGCCTTTATTCGTGACTCCCTCCACTGGCTTCCTGCCCAACAGAGAATTCAGTTCAAAACCATCACCCTCATGCGCAACTGCCTCACTGGGTCTGCTCCGTCTTACCTAATGAATTTCTGCACCCCGGTTTCTTCCCTGCCTGAGAGGGCCTTTTTGATTGTTCCGCGTATGCACTCTTCTACGGCCCAATCCAGGAGTTTTGCCTATGTGGGTCCTTCAGTCGGGAACAGTCTTCCCCAGACCCTCCGCCAAGCGCTTCTTGTCCTTTCTCCTCTTCAGTTCCATAGACGCTTGAAAACCTTTCTTTTTGCCGGTTTTGGCAGTGATGCGGGTCGAGAGTGCCGCTGATTTGAGTGGCGCTATATAAATGTTCAATTACAATTACAATTACTCTGGCACAAACGGGTCGGTCAAAACCTTGACGACTGTTCCTTGTGCACTATGCCAATGTAAACATGTTCCCAGTATGAATCCACATACTTATTTATACATTATATATACATATACTATATATATATAATATATTTTATATATATATATATATTCATTTATTGATTCCCAAAAATTGTCAACAAAAGAAAATATAGCTGCTCATGAATTATTAGCAGAATATTGGGGAACAAATGATAGACTCAACAGGGAGTCCTGTTTAAATAGGGCCACAGTTTACAAACAATACCGATGGCAGCTAAGAACAGACACACACACACACACACACACACACCTACACACACACACACACACACACACACACACACACACACACACACACACACACACACACACACACACACCTACACACACACACACACACACACACACACACACACACACACACACACACACACACAGACACACACACACACACACACACCGGTACATAACATACAGATACACAAAAAGAAAAAAGCATTTTACAGCACATAGCATTATAATGCATATATATATATATATATATATATATATATATATATATATATACGATTACGATTATTAAGCGTCTCTACCAGTTGTTCCAATTTCCTCCACAAGTTTCTTCAGTAGCTTTTGGCCGTACTTTTTCTCCAGCTCCTGTTTTTCCTGTTCAGTGCCATTCAGATAAGTTTTATGAACCCTCAATGCACTATCTACAGATACATAATATTAGATACAGACATATAACAATAAAAGCAGATGTACAACACACTCATGTACAGCGCCTTTCCTTTGGCCTTGGCTGTGCTATGGCGCTGTACAAATTGTCTAATTATCTTATTATTATTATTTTTATTATTATTATTATTATTATTATTATTATATCCAGGTGGTCTAAAACTCATGGCCCATAGACCAAATTTGGCCTACAGTCTGATTTTTTGCCTGTGACACTTGGTAAATTATTTTTAATTATTTATTGCTGATAATTATTATATTTACAATGTTTTAGCAAGGAGTTACTGTTTGAGCAGCTTAAGGGCTAAATAAGTGCAGCATATATATACCTATACCCACACGTAGTCATGTAAAAATCCAGTGCAGTCAGAAGTAAAATTGGTAAGCAGTGTCAATTCTTTACTTCCATTAATAAAGCTACAAAGCTTTGGTAAGAGCCCTTATTGAAATAATTATGTGCTAAGTGAAATTGTGATCCACGATTTATATAGTGCCTCTTCAAAAGAGACTAGACTCATCAGAGAAGCTGCCGAACTAACAACAGATAACGAAGATCAAACGAAATGGCACTCATAAAACAAAAGTAAAGATAAGCTAAGCAACTCATGACATCGGGTGCTAAGCAACCAATTCCAGAAAGTTGGACCGACCACAGTGAAGCTTTAGTGCTGCACGTCGAAGTTTAGGCTGGGGAACAAACACAGCTTCCTCAGATAAGATGGAGCACAGCCCACAAGGCAATAATTTTTAAACTAAATGCTTAAGTTCATTGGCAACCAATGTAGTTCTTCCTGCATCAAGTCGGATATATGCCAAAACCTAGTCCTACCTCCAATCAGCTGTGTCGCAGCGTCAACATATACTGCAGTTGGTTAATGTGGGAAATAATTAGTCCTAAGCAAACAGCATTACCAATCAACCTTGACTGTATTGTATTGCATCTATAAATTTATAAAGCGCCTCCAGCATAACGATTCAGAGGCGCTCTCAGCACAGAAGCCCCGGGAAATAGAAATGCCCTTAGGGAACGCGAGACCGATGAGGAAAAGGCAGTCATTAGTTTGGCCCTGAGCAGAGGGGAAGGTCATTCCAGATCGTGGGACCCACTACAGCAAACGCCCGGTGCTGGTACAGGCAGTTTTAGCCCTGGGAACAACAAGATCAAGCCAATTTACAAAATGCAATGAGCGAGAAGACGATGTAGACAGCGGTTTTCGCATTTAGTTCGAGATATATTTCGGGGCAGCAGGCAGCCGAGATTTAGATACAAGGATGTGGATCATGGCAGCCTGAGCATTGTGCGAAAATGGCGCAGTTCATAAAAGCACATTTGACACACTCCCTCCACATGCTTGACTCTGTTTATTACCTCTGGATCTATCTTTACCTGAGCTGGCCTGGCTTGTGGATAGAATCAACTTTAATGACTGTTTGTGGATCAAAGGTTTGACTTACCCCAACTGACTGTGCTATTGAAGTTTGATTAGACCCAGTGCATTCCTTTGTTCTCCAGTTTTACTTCAACTTTATAAAGACTTATTGGTCATGTACTGGAGAGGGTTGGTCAATAACACTTATTGGTCAAGTACTGGAGAGGGTTGGCCAATAACACTTATTGGTCATGTACTGGAGAGGGTTGGCCAATAACACTTATTGGTCATGTACTGGAGATGGGTAGGCCAATAACACTAGCAGCTTTGTATCATATGTTCTACAGAAAATCATTTAACTAGACTACAGTGGCTAATTATGTAATGTAGCCAAGAACAGAGTTCTGTACCTTCATCAGCAATAATTAACGTAGGAGGTTTAAACACTGAACAAGCCTTTCGGTTTAACCTCCCCGGACTCTGATCTGGCACCAGAACAGAACTGCGGACTTCATTTGATATAGCGCCAGTGCATAGGCTGGTCCCCTGAAGTGATTTTTGTGTGGCGCTGAGAAATTTAGGATATTTATATCTACATTTTCAACTTGAATTTTTAAAATCCTTACTATGATCCACAAATCAAACAACCTCTTCACAGATTGTCTTCTGCTTTACCACAGACTTAAAATTCTACAGTGTATCAAATTATAATGAGAGTTCTTTACCAGCTGTAATTCCAATATCATCAAGAAGTTTCTTCATTTGACTGAGACCATACTTTTTCTCAAGCTCCTGTCTTTCCTGTTCACTGCCATTCAGGTAAGCCTCATGAAGCTTCCGCAACTCATCTAAATATATGCAGCAATACAAATAGGTACATAGCAATAGCTATAGATAGATTGATATATAAGATCATTACAGATATACATGTACATTGTACAATGCAACATTCATTTGACATCAACTATTGCCTTGGCTGGTTGGGATTTACCACTGATTTCTCTAGCTGTCTGTGCATTGTTTTGTTAATAGATCAATAAATATTCGTTTAATTAAAAAAATCCAGTTGACAATAACGCAACAGATTAGGCCTACAGAAGCACGATAATAATAGAACGGCTTAAAGAGGACAGAATAAGGGGATGACTTTTCGTGTTAGTTAATACGCATCTTTGAACAAAACACGAGGAATAAAATTATATTTATCCTTAGCTGGAAGGGTAAAATTGTGAGATGAACTGCATTTGTTAATGAACTCGTACATCATTTAGGCTAGCATAAAGAGTTCCTCTGATTAGTTTAATCTGGAGCAACCTTACACAAACTCTGATTACAATTACAACAACCGTAAAACCGTATCTTCATGCATTACCGGTACATTGTAAAGACGGTTCTTTCAGAGCTATATTCCCAATTTCCTCTCAGCAGTTCTGATATTACTTTATCAGTATACTCCTAGGAGATAAAACCCATTAAACATAGAGAGAAAACGGCGATCAGCTTTTCTTGGCCTATATTATATACCTTCAACAATCGTAAACCACTGTATTCGCCTGGGGTTCTGTGTGGCTGGAAGCATCTCCTGAGGAGTTGCCATTATACCATTGGTGCTATTGTTCCCATTCCAAATA
The DNA here is from genome assembly GCA_963556255.1 of Allolobophora icterica. Taxonomy (NCBI): domain Eukaryota; kingdom Metazoa; phylum Annelida; class Clitellata; order Crassiclitellata; family Lumbricidae; genus Allolobophora; species Allolobophora icterica. Next base: position 58,908,344 of record OY744605.1, read on the forward strand.
TTCCACTCGCACTACATAAATATGCAATTACAATTATGGCCCAGAGCTGAACTATGAACCTGGAAAAATGGAAATTCTTGGGATTGACAAAAGGATGTGTCTTTGACGTGATCTCACTTGAAATCACATAATCAACTGATAAGGATCAAATGCAATCACATTCAAATGAATCTCATCAAATCCAGTCTCATCCAGTACAATTCATCTAATCCATCCCATCTGGTTCATCACATCGCATCAATCGCACCGAATAATAATAATTCGTAGACAAGTTCTGATCAACATACCAGCCTTCATCTTGCACATTGAAATGCCATGCCAGACCTTTTGACAGCATAGGCAGAAGACGTAGTGACAAGCAGCACACGACCCCATCGCACTGTCCTTGTCGACTACGACGGGAGAGGCACAGTCCTTGCGAGGACAATAGACGATATCGTTCATTGTATCCAAGGACAGCTGCAGTAGCAGGCGGTCATATCGTTCAAACAGTTCTGAACTCACCAATTCCTTCACCTGTACACATGGGTAATGTAATATTGTAAACTTGAAATAATGTCCTGTAATGTAATGCAGAGTTTCCCAAACTGTGGTCGCGAGCCAAAAGTTGGTCGCGAAGCTGTGGCAAGTGGGTCGCCAAATGTTTTTGAGAAACATTTATTTTTTCGGAGCAACAACATTTGGCTATGATGATGCTATAACTAGCTGTCGTTACATTACACAGGTACAACAGTTGCTTTTGGATCGCAATAAATTGTAAACTGTTTTTACCTAAGTTTCCTTTTAATGGTTTAATATGCCAATTTCTAAACACTGTAAGTAAATCCGCATATTTCAATGCCAATTTATGAAGCAAATTTTAGTACACAATGATTAATTTTACACAGTGGGTACCGAGACTGCCAAGATATTCACAATATGTTCAATTTGCGACCCAGAGAAGTTTGGGAACCACTGCTGTAATGCACTCTCATCATTTAGGCAAGAAGCCCTTTCAAGTGGTACTAAGAAGATACCATAAAATGTTCACTTGCATTACATCGGAAATAGTGCAACTACACACAATTAAAAGCTCTGCTTTTGATTCTGTTAACTATTTTATAATAATAATAGCAGAGATTTAAGTGCCATAGTTCGTAAACAGTCGAAAGAAAATCGATGCAACGATTCAGAAGTGAATTATGGGCCAAAAAATAACAATGTACATTTAACATGACAAACGACGATTTGAACCCAATATGACTAGATTGATGGATTGAAGTATGGAGGTGGTTGAATGAATTAATGGATGGATGTGTGCATGAATTACTGGAATGAAAAAAGGACTGATAGCTGGTTGGATGAATTTATGGATTAATGGATGGATTGATTATTGGATGAATGAATTAATAAAAGCACGCATTGATAGATGAATGGACTGATGTATCTTTGATTGTTGATGTATGGTCTAACGGAGTGAATGATTTATGAATGGATGAATTTATGGATAGATGTATGGATGGAAGTTAGCATGGCTCGGTATGTAGAATGAAGTATTGATGGATGGATTAATGGATTCGTGGTTGGAAATATTCATGGATGGATTCATGGATAAATGGATTGATACATCAACTGATGGATGAACAGAAGCATGCACTGGATGACTAGATGGATGACTGTATGGATGAATGGAAGGATCCTGGCCACCAGTATATCGATTTATCATACATTTGCTCGAGTGGACAAGCATGCATCTCCTGACTAGTACCATTTCACACAACCTTAGCAACACCTGAAATTCATACTCTTTTGCCGAGACTGGGTTGGGAGCCCACTGGAGTACTTATCATGAAGAATGCTGCATGAATGAAATAAATAAATGAATTTATGTTTATGTGGTGATAGTGCAATTAATGGAAAAGTTTAACAAAAGCGGAACAAATTTCAGCAGCCTCAACAAAGTCCTATATTCAGATATATTGATTGTGCACATAATAGATAACTTTAAATAAATAATTTTAGATGACACAACCGTATTCAATACCTGTGTTGGATTTGCCTGGATGCCACATTTATCTTCTGGACACTTCAGCAGGCTAACTGAACCGTCTTTGATGTGAACCTCAAAATAGTCCCTGAGACAAGCCTTACAGAAGACGTGGTCACATCCCCAGAACTGCATGCATGCACTTCCAGGTTTCTCACAGAGACACACCTGGCAAGAGAAACTCGTGCTAGCAAAAACATGATGGCGCTTAGTCCGATCATAATCGAGAATTATCGGAAGATCATGCTCACTAAGAAGCAAGGGAGATTTGATGTCTAGAAATGCAATAGTTTCTGCTTGCAGAAACCCAATCCATGAGAAGAGTATCACAGATCCACAGTTGTTGGCCCATAACTTCTGAAGTTGAGTTGTCAGAAGAGATAACTGCAAAACAATTACACTGGTTAAATTTCAAATATTTATATAGTGGCCCTATATAATTCTGTCAGGAAAAATCTGAATGACAGTAATCATGTGAAACTGCTATCAACTGCTGATTGTTCCTAAACTGAAGAAGAAGAAGAAGAAGAAGAAGAAGAAGAAGAAGAAGAAGAAGAAGAAGAAGAAGAAGAGGAAGAGGAAGAGGAAGAGGAAGAGGAAGAGGAAGAGGAAGAGGAAGAGGAAGAGGAAGAGGAAGAAGAAGAAGAAGAAGAAGAGCATTCCTTAAGCTAGTCTGAGGTAGCCATGGGTATGAAGTGTTAGCAGTCTCATTTTCTTAACCTTGGTATACAAACAGAAGCATCCTAAAAATCAGCTTCATGATAAAAACAATCAACATTATATTCTGGTAAGGCTAAGTAGAAAGACGAACAGCACATCAAACATTTGTCATTTACCAATCGTATCTACCCTTCCCTACATTTTTATGTTCGTGACAGTCTTACTGGGCCAATATGTTTCGTTCTTACCTTAAACTTTTCCTCTCTGCTTATGTTTCATAATGATACCTGCTGCCTGGCTTCAAAGTGGAGAAGGACCAGAGTCAAAGCGGCATATTGTTTACGTCGTGGCTCAGTGGTAAGTTCGGCGCCTTGTGACCGGAGGGTTGCAGGTTCGAATCCCACTCTAGCCAATGCGTACGGACCTTGGGCAAGTCCTTCACTCGCAATTGCTCGTGGCGCTTCGGCGTGAAAATTCCGGCACAGTATCAAATGCTGCAGTCGGGAGCGCCTCTGAGTAGTAGTTGACTTCGAGAGGCGCTATAGAAATAGAAATATTCGGAATACATACAAACTCTTAAGGTGTCACAGAGAGTTGGCATTGTGTCACATGTGTACATATTCCAAATTTATGTCAGCTGTGACCTCATTCAAATGCAACATCCTTATAATCATGCTACTTCAAACAGCTATAACAGACAGCATCGTAACTGTATCTGTGTTGTTAATTCCCAATAACAAATGAACTGACCTGAACTTCTGTCAGCCATGGACAGGTCAAAGTACAGTTTGGAGGACTGGCTGACGGATAGTCATGTGGCAGAGTGAAATCAAGAACAACGAAAGACAAATGTGAAACGGCATGTTCAGTACCTATACATGACATAAAAAACAATAAATGTAAACTTAAAATTACATGGTTTCTCTCGTATAATGTTCAACTCCTAGCATCAGTTGATGATCACTATTAATCAAGAACTAGGAAGCAAGATTTCAGCAGTGATAGGTTACCTGTGTTAGACCAGCCATCTGATCCAGTGCCTATCAGTTGCCCTTCAAACAGGGAACACTGTCTCTTTAGGACAATTCAGATAGGAACAACCAAGAAACTAATGAGGGTCCTTTGGGGGACCTAGACTAACTGGTGGTCTATGGGTCCAGTGAACTAAAAAAAATAGTCAACTGAAATGTCTATTTATGAGTTTTTGGCTTTATAAAGAAAAAATTATTTTAATTATCACAATCATAATAATAATAAAAATAACAACAAAGTTTCAGTGTAGATATTTATATGTATCAATCAATCAATCAATCATTCAATCAATCAACCAATCAATCAATAATCATACTTCGATAGTTTGTATGTATGTATGTAATATAAAATGACAGTATTATTGGATAGAAACATGACATACACAGCTCATCAACTTGACTAACTGACAAGCAGTCTAATATTTAACCACACCTGCTCTATTTTTGACTGCAATGCTGAACGGCTGTGGAATCTCCACTTCCACAGAAATAGAACCCTGACAAACATCTGAAACTCGAGACACAGTAATCATTTCTTCATCATAAATGCTCTTCAGTGCCAACAGTTCGTCTTCCTGATCTTCGTAATTACTCATTCTATACAAACAAAAATGTAATTAGATAATTGTTATATACACCGATCATAATTGTTGTTAAACATTAAAATGGAAACTTCAAGAGAAACTCTTCAGGTGTGCTTCTGACTTACAGTTACAATCATTTATTGACATACCACATGAAGAAATCATTGTAACAAACACTGTAACAAACACTGTAACATTCTGGTAGTCAATAAGTCAGCCGAAAGGGTTATTGCAACCCACTTGACATCATCACTGTTGTCAGTTTTTCATGCCAGGCATTTGGCAGCAATAAGTGCAAATATATTATCTCCATTGTCCTAATCTACTCTAATCTAATCTAAGAACTTCGATAGTGTAACTGTCATAATGCTCAAGCCATCAGCTGATGGCCACTATTAATCAAAATTGCTGTGCAAGCCAAATTCCAGGGCAAGTCTGGTCGAAAGTCTGAAAAGACACAGAAACAGCCTACGAAAGAAGAGTCCACGAGTCGAGTTTCCTGGCCAATTTCAGCTGTTTGTATCGTATTGTATACATGTATATGGTAATTACTACTTAGTTCGTTAAGGACCTATTCACAGCATTTCATTGCACTGTATTGCATTTCATTGTATTACACTGTCCTATGTGTGTCTGATTGTATGATGTACTTAGCGGGGCATGTCCTGGCATCATTTATGAAATTTTTTGCTTTTCTTGTCATTTATGAAATTCAGTGCTTTTCTTCTCATAGATGAAATTCAGTGCCATTAGAAGGTAGTAACTGATATATACAGAAATAATGCAATCTGCTGTGAAAGTGCTTGCAGACACAGTGAACTTGTTTACCGACTACTTACTATCAATGCCGAGTTAAATATTCAACATCATTATTTCACTGTAACCATAGACACCTTATGCTCCAAGACCATTATTCAATCTCTGTGTTAGGAAAGATGCCTCTCGCAGCTAAGATATTTAATAAAACGATGCCTGTGAGCCAGACTTGTTGTCCTCGAGACCAAGGTCTTGGTCTCAAGAGCACTTGAGTTCGTTTTTAAAAGTCTTGGTCTTGGTCTTGAGACCAAAAGTCTTGGTCTTGAAGTTCAAAGTCTTGGTCTTGAGGTTCAAAGTCTTGGTCTTAGTCTCGCAAGACCAAGACCAGCTGTCAATATGAACAGTCACAACAAAACTCAAGATTTAAAAACTTCATCAAGCCTGTTTGCATCATAGCCTACGACAAATACCTAAGGACAGATATACAAGTCTTGTTGGTCAGGAAAACCCATCGGCAGCAGCAACTAAGTTATGCTGTATCTGGAAGCCCTGCTGAGACTTTTTAATAAGACAATAAGAAAAACAATGGGAGGATTTTAAAAAAGGCTCATGATTTGTACATTTAAATTAAGTGCTTGAAAAGATACCCGTACTGAATTGCTTTATAGGTCTTGATTCCTACTGAAACGAATCAGACTTGAGTGCGATAAGACTCAGATTTTAAAATAATATTTACCTGCATTTTCCAGACCAAAACAAATGCGCGAATATGGATACAAAACAAACCTGACGGAGGTATCTGTTGAAACCGCATGCATTTGGCACTGGTGTCTGTCCTGTCTGGGACCAAATCTGGCCCTACTTCTGGTCTCACCGATTTTGTCCGAAATCAACGTTTGTGAATGAACTGGTTGTCTCGATGCGATCTGTCGATCTCGTGGGAAAGCATCGCGTCCATGGTTGCGATTGCATAAGCAATGGCAACCGTCTTTCTCGCCATGCTTACATATGCTAATTTATAAGTTTACCGAGAACATGACGCATTGTGCAGATAGTCCTAACAATAGCAAGCGCGACGGTTTTCCCGTCGGTTTTCCCCATCGCGTGTAGTTACAATTTTGAAAATTGGTAGAAAATGGCAGAGTAGTTTGCGGAAGATGAGATTAGTAGCTTTCGAATGGTATCATCACGTAAAATTTTGTAACGTTTGGCTGTAGTCATAAAAAAATGCACCCGTACCAGCAAAGGGGCATGGAGAATTACACTCATGGCCAGGAGAGCAATAGGTTCGCGGTTCGATACCCGTTAGCGACCATTACCCCCTCTAGGGCGGCGCCTTGTATGGCTACCAAACCGTGTGTTTAATTAAGATCTTGATTGTACTTTCATGTTTCAATGTAATCTTACTGCGTCTGTCAGTTTTCAATAATAATAATAATAATATTTTTTTGTCCCGAGGTAAACATGTGAAAATGGCTTTTCCCCGTGTTTAGGCCTAAATCTGACCCACTTACCCACATGGTAAAATCAGTTTGAGATTATTTTCTGGTTCCCTAGGTGGATAACTCATGATAGGAAGAGAAAAGTTCTAAGTCGAGACAATTATAGTGAGAAAGTGTGTGAAAATGGCTTTTCCCCGTGTTTAGGCCTAAATCTGACCCACTTACCCACATGGTAAAATCAGTTTGAAATTATTTTCTGGTTCCCTAGGTGGATAACTCATGATAGGAAGAGAAAGGTTCTAAGTCGAACATGCTACGAGACAATTATAGTGAGAAAGTGTGTGAAAATGGCTTTTCCCCGTGTTTAGGCCTAAATCTGACCCACTTACCCACAGGGTAAAATCAGTTTGAAATTATTTTCTGGTTCCCTAGGTGGATAACTCATGATAGGAAGAGAAAGGTTCTAAGTCGAACATGCTACGAGACAATTATAGTGAGAAAGTGTGTGAAAATGGCTTTTCCCCGTGTTTAGGCCTAAATCTGACCCACTTACCCACATGGTAAAATCAGTTTGAAATTATATTCTTGTTCCCTAATTGGATAACTCATGATAGGAGGAGAAAAACTCTTAAGTTGAACATGCAATGAGACACTTATAGTGAGAAAATATGTGAAATTGGCTTTTCCCCGTGTTTAGGCCTAACACTTACCCACATGGTAAAATCAGTTTGAGATTATTTTCCGGTTTCCTAGGTGGATAACTCATGAATGGAATAGTGAAAGTCATAGGAGCACATGTTATGAGACATTTGCAGTGAGAAAATGTGTGAAAATGGTTTTCCCGTGTTTAGGCCTAAATTTGACCCACTTTCCCACATGCAGTAATCAGTTTGCGATTATTTCTGATTGCCTACAGTGGATAACTGTTGATTGGTGGTGGGTTTGATTTAACAGTTTATCTAGAAATGCGAATTTTTTGAAGATGTTTAAACTTGTATTTGACCTGCGGCTTTCCATACCGAATATCCAATATCTGAATGTGAATATCAAACCAACTTGACGGAGGTGATCTCTCGGGCGTCACAAAAATTTGTCAGAAGACAAAAGAAAACTAGTTATTCTGGAATGGTTGCATCTCCTCCGGGTCGGGCTCGACTTATTATTATTATTATTATTATTATTATTATTATTATTATTATTATTATTATTATTATTATTATTATTATTATTATTCGCTCTGAGACAGATAATAGAAGTCTTTAATATGGGAAACAATTGCATTGATCAATTTAATCCAAATTGTTACATTGTTCTAATGTAATCTGACCAAGTCTGCTCAATCCGTAGGACTTCATTTTGTACGTCTTTTCACAGACTGTTGTTGCCTGTAATATTTGTTCAGACCCCACCACAAATCATTTTTATAGAAAACCAACGGACTATAGTTCTTAAATTGTAATGTCATTTTGGCAGACAGTCGATCTTTGTTCTAGATTGCTAGACGCTTTTCTATTTGCTTCAAATCGGTGTAATAAAAAGTTATCGAACTCTCTGGAGTGCGTCTTAGGCCTAAAAATCAGATTATAAGTTCAATAAAATTGCAAATATGGCAACTGTTGACAGGCCCGGCTCAAGACATTTGGCGGCCCTGGGCAAATCGGCAAATCGGCGGCCCTAAGCACAAAAAAAGTTTATGACCTTTTTTTAGTCATTCACCTCTGTTACGAATAATAATAATAATACAATTTTTTTTGAAAAATGGAAAATTGGCGGCCCCTAAAAATCGGGGGCCTGGGCGGCTGCCCAGTTGCCCATATGGACGAACCGGGCCTGACTGTTGAAACCTAGGGCAAATGTTCACTCATAGGTGTAATTTGTGGAAGTATGAGGGGCTCGTACCCCCACTTTTTGGACTGGGTGTACCGTACCCCCACTTTTTGAACAATGCCAATCAATATTTTATTTTTGTGCCTTCCTAGAAATCGCAGTCTCAGCCTTCTTTCATGCATGTAAGAAATTGGTACCCCCACTTTTTAGACCAAAGTTACGCCCCTGTGTTCACTCCCAGTTCATATAGGTTGTATTAAGTTGACCGTTGCCGTATAAAATTATGTTGATGGAAAGCTATTGCTATGTTCGTGCTTTGAACAAAAGATTCTTACAGTCCAGGAATGAGCAGTTTAACAACTGCTAGAATACAAAGTTATATCACTCACCAACAACACACTCCAATCCTCCCAGCCCTCTTATCTCCACCAGCTGTTCACAGTTCAACCACTCCGCTCAACCAGCTCCTCTTCTGCCCTAACACTTCTCCGCCTTTCCGTCACCTCATCGCTAACATTTGCGAATCGCTCCATAGCCATAGCTGTCCCACCCAGTTCAAAGGCTGTTGACGTCAAAAGAAACTATTAATGAATAGTTCTCCCTGTTGTGGCATAATACAACCTCAGGTCAGATAAAGGGGCCATCCATATATTACGTACGCAAAATCCGGGAAAATTGGACCCCTCCCTGTACGCACACGTACTTTTTTCCACCCCCACCTGCGTAGGCCTACGTACGGTTGACGCACCCCCCCAAGACCATCTGCAGAATATGTCAGTACCACAGGTCCAGGCAGCGACTGTCTGCACTTTAGGCCACATTGAATGAGTAATCCATGGACTACCTGCTGAGTTGTGATAGTTTAATAATAGCGTTCAGAGGTAAGGTGGCATACAACTGACACCTCTCCCACAGTCCTACTTCCTCAAGTTCCTCTGGTAGTACCGGATAGCTGGAAAGACTGAACTCTAGCTCACTTGAAGGCCCCTGCGTACGTACATTATCAGTAGCTCCCCTCCCCCCATACGCAAACATATACGCAAGCACATGCATTTCGGTTACGCGTACGTAATATATGGGTGATCCCCTAATGAACGAATGAAAGTGTGTTCCTTATAAGGATGTCATACTGTCAGCCTATAGGTCAGCGCAGAGCCTTCAATTATAGAATTGAAGGCTACTCTGGGTCTACTAAACAATCGAAGGTTTACGTTGTGTCATAAAGCATAAAGATGAGAACACAACAGGGGTTGCTCGGTAGTCTAGTGGTTAGCGCGCTGGACTGTCAATCGAGAGGTCGGGGGTTCAAATCCTCGCCAGGGCAGAAATTTGGTTCGAGATTTCTGTTCCACTTGCACCCCCTAGCCAACTCAGCTATGATGAGTACACTGACCGTACACTGTCAGTGGGACGATGAGACGGCGAGGAAGAGGACTGGTAGCCTATAGGTCAGCGCAGAGTGTACTCTACTCTGGATCTACTAAACAATCGAAGGTTTACGGTGTGTCATAAAGCATAAAGATGAGAACACAACAGTGTTCACACATAATCTAGTTTGAAAATCGCAACAGTGACAGAAGTATAGCTGTAATGAACAGTGACGATATTTATTAAAGCTAAGGTTTAAAACACATAAAATACGTAAGAAGCTGATTTTGAGCTGGTAAAACAATGAACGGTCCCAGCAGCATCAGTCTTCCCCACCATGTTTTAGTACGAGATATTTCCAACTTCTTGGTAAGGAATGCTATAACGATAAATTATCCATGATTTCCTCTAATGAATTATTATTATTATTATTATTATTAGGGAGCTTTTATATAGCGCCCCTTCAAGGTGATCTACTCAGGAGCGCTCCTAGTCCAACCACGCCTAAAGAGAATGATGGATGGATGGATGAATCCAGAGTTTACTCAATCAATCAATCAATCAATCAATCAATCAATCAATCAATGTGTTAATGCATCAAATGACAACCCAGTAACAAAGCTAATTACAATTCAATTGTACATACACTGTAAGTAAGGCCGTTATAAGTATAACGGCCTTACTTATGGCACCAAAGGCTGTTGACGTCAACAGAAATTATTTTGAACATTTCTCACTGTTCGTGTGGAGGTTTTGAAATCACATCTCAAGACCTATTTTAATTAAAGTATCATATGATTGTCATGATTTTTAAATCCATGCACAGTGCTCTCTTCCTCGGCCTCGCCCGTGTTTCGGTGCCATGTAAATCGTCACATTATTATTAATATTACAAACAAACTCAATAATTCAAGCTTTGTTTATACATGTATACTGAGATTGAAATAATATCACAAAGGTATGTCCACAGGCACATTTAATACAAAACAATATCTCATTATGAGCCATCTCAAGTAACGTGTTAAAACAATGTGCATTATTTTGTGGTTCATTAAATTACATTATCAGTTACATTTACAAATCAACTTATAACAACAACAACAACAACAACGAAAATAATAACGTTGTGTCATAATGATGTCATGCAATGAACATTTATTATGTCCAAAGGCAGAATAAGAAACTAAATTTTCAAAAGTGCTAGGGCCATACCATAACCTAACTTAAAAGTGCTTAAAATAGTGTCCTACATATCACAGCATGTATATATATGTACATGTAAATAAATATATTTGTTTGTATAGACAATTACATATGCACCAAGTATATAAAAGTAACTGAAACTCTATAGGAGTATTATAATTACGCATGCTGTCCGTCTGATTCACTCTACTTATTATCTGTCACTTTGTTACACTATTCCTAGTTAACTGGGTTGCCTGTTTTGTATGGGCATTGTCACAGTCATGAGTCATGTCACCAAATGTGCTAATGCCTCGATCTGCACTACCCGGGTCATATCATAGCATGCATGGAACAAGGATCCATTCTGATTATGTTAGATTTGTCAAATGCTTTCAAGTCTATATTTGGACTGCATGCTGTCTCCAGTAAATGATTCCTACCTAAACCGGCCTTCTGTCATTTAGCATATTCCGAGGCAACTGATCACCATATATAGCAAGCTAACCATTCTGTTTGAGGCTGGGCCACAACAGAGAGATCCACTGGGTTCATTTCTATCCTGCCCCCACTTCAACCAGTTCTACTTTAACTGTTTTAGCCTGATATCATGTTATTTGGAAGACCCTAAATTAGGTGGAGTGCAGTAGTAATTACAGCAGGTGACAGTCATAGACATCACTGTGAAGCACTGTTGGTGCCCTTTGTCTGTTTTTAAAGCCCTTCAGATATAGACCTTCACATTTACAAAATTGTATTTGGCACGGTAGTAACTGCTCTTGACAGACTGATTTTTTACATGAATGCACAGACACACATGTATATTATTTCTTGACTTAGCCATATCATTAATTCACTTGGTCCATGCAGTAAAGTCAGACATCCATGACGTCATTATAATCGTCATCACCCTCTTCCTCTTCATCATCGATCGCAGCCACACCATGTAATCTATTGTAACAGCGTGAGGATGAATCTTTGAAGTGTTCATACGGCTGTTTGATAGGCAAGATTTTCAGACACAGCCAGCAGAAGTACGAATGACACTTGGTACACACCATCTTGTTACAACCTGCAACCTTCTGTTAAAAAAATAGCAATTTTCAAGAAAATCAGATCATTGTCACAGAACTAGAAAACTAAAACACTCCAGTACTGTTAGATAATCAGAACACTTCGGTATACAGGTAGAAAATTAGGAAATTCCAGTATACATGCAGCCTTAACATAGTTAGAGCATTCCCGCATTCTTAGAAAATCTGGAATTTGTGGCATAACGTTATAAAATCAGAACATTTCAGTTAGCAAGTAGAAATCTGGACACTACCTGCTTAGAATACTAGAACTATCATAACAGTGCATCTTGTAGCATATCGTTAAAAATTTTAACATTCCAGAAGAAAATTAAAAAAGCAGAACATTCTTACATATAACTGGAACATTTTTGTAAATGTTCAGTTACAAATCTAAACATTCTAAACATTCTGAAATACATTCAGAAAACAGACATTCTAGCACAGTGGATACGGAGCCTCTCATACCATGCAGACAAGATGAACGTGATAATTTAAAGTATTTTACATCAACAGTTTACAAACCGATCACACAAAACTGCACTTCAACAAACCTCAACACGCACAAAGCAGTGAGGGCATCTCTTGCTGTTCTTGTCCAACCACTCCACAGAACAGTGTTCATTCACAAGTTTCTTCACTTCCTTTTCGCCATACTTATTCTCGAGCTCCAGCTTTTTCTGATCACTGCCATTCAAATAAGCTTCAGAAATATTCTCTGCAGCCTCTACAGATGTACAACAACAGAGACAGACATGCAATACTCAAATAAAATTTAAACTGACAACTCTTAAGTTGCAAACTAAATTTCGAATCTTTGCCTGATTTTTTAACACAGCCTTCCCTTAAAGTTTTCAATTTTCTTTCCCTTTTAACTCTCTAGAGTTCATCACAGCACTTACTTCAATGATATTACCAAAACTTCCAACTGCACAATTCCATTAAAATGCTGTCATTGGCAATACTTATCTGGGTCACTCACACAAATTTGAAGTTTCTTTACTAGCAAAGTCTGAACACAACACACTGTTCTAAAACATATGCTACAATGTATTTTATCCCTCCATTATATAGCTTCAGCACCAGCCTTAGGGGTGTGCAAACCATGTGGTCGCACACGGCCCACAACTTAGGGGCGTGGGGCCCGAAAATTTCACAGGAAATTAACAGGAACAAGACTGGCATTGATAGCTTTAAAACAGCTGAGTCAGCAAGTAACAGTCTGGCCACAAATCATCTCCCATGTCATACTAATTTCTGAGCATTAGATTGCCTATCAATCACATACACAAGATAAAGGTGTTCTACTCTGGCACAAACGGGTCGGTCAAAACCTTGATGACTGCTCCTTGTGCACTATGTCAATGTAAACATGTTTCCCAGTATGAATCCACATACTTACTTATACTTTATATATACATAATATATATATATATTCATTTATTGATTCCCAAATATTGTCAACAAAAAGAAAATATAGCTATATAGCTTCACATGAATTATTAGCAGGGTATTGGGGAACGAATGATAGACCCAACAGGGAGTCCTGCTTAAATAGGGCCACAATTTACAAACAATGCCGATGGCAGGTAAGAAGAGAATGAAAAACACACACGCACCCGCACACGCACACGCACACACACAAACACACACACACACACTGGTACATAATATACAGATACACAAAAAGAAAAAATGCGTTTTTACAGCACATAGCATAATAATGCATATCTATACGATTACGATTATTAAGCGTCTTTACCAGTTGTTCCAATTTCCTCCACAAGTTTCCTCAGTAGCATTTGGCCATACTTTTTCTCTAGCGCCTTTTTATCCCGTTCTGTGCCATTCAGATAAGTTTGATGAACCCTCAATGCAATATCTACAGATACATAATATTAGATACAGACACATACCAATAAAAGCAGATGTACAACATATTCATGTACAGCACACCCTTTGCTTTGGCCTCGGCTGTGCTATGGCGCTGTACAAATTGTCTAATTATCTTATTATTATTAAAATTATTATTATTATATTTATTTTTATTATTATTATATGGAGGTGGTCTAAAACTCATGGCCCATGTACCAAATTTGGCCCAAAGTCTGATTTTTTGCCTGTGACACTTGGTAAATTATTTTTAATCATTTATTGCTGATAATTAACACTAATTATTTACATTATTTTATTATATTAACAATGTTTTACCAAGGAGTTACTGTTTGAGCATCTTAAGGGCTAAATAAGTGCAGTATATATAAACCTATACCCAGGGCCGGATTAACCACTTGGGGGGCCCCATGCTAATTACACACGGGGGGCCCCTTGTCGTATTGAGCATGGAAATATGGGGATGCCGCAAAGACAGGGTCAATGATGTACATGTATGTCATGTTGCTCAACTTAGTAGTCAATGCACATAACGCAACTTTGACGTTTTGCATAATTTGGGACTATCTATGGTCGTTTCAAATGTTTGTTACAGTTGGCCTATATCACAACATGCTTTTTGCTTAAAGTTCCAATGTAGTTAGACGTTTGCGAATCACAGACGTTTGTAGTTTGTTCTTAATAAGTTCCATCTTACTTAAACAGCGTTCCCCTGAACAGTTGGAGGTCATCAACGATATGAACACACGCAGAGTCATAGAAACAGACATGGGCGTCCACAGGAAGTTTTTCGGGGGGCTAAATTTTTCTGTGGGGAAAACATTTTCAGGGGGCGAAATGACGTTTTTGCATAGCTACTCACGAACACAGAAAATGTGACAACTTTCAAAATCCAGGGTGGATGCCCATGGAAACAAAGCTTCTTTCCAGAATGATCTCGGTGTAGGCCTACAGTAGCATAGCTAAAGCAGCAGGTGTGGCACGATCTCTCAATTTTTCAAAATCAGGAAATGTATCCGGCTACAAATCTCTTGTGTATGTCGTGGCCAGCCTGCTGGAAAATTCTCAAATCTTGTCAGGCTCTAATCTATCAAAAGCTGTTACAACTTGGAATACATAACGATTCAACTTCACTGTAAACGTGAACTCTCTGCCTCAGAGGCGTCAACAACTTGTCTGCAATAACTAAACAGCACGAAACTTGTCTCTACCTTGCAAGATGAGCTCGCTGCTATGTGTGTGCCAGGAAAGAAATCGCTTCGTAATAGAAACAAAAGTAATGTCGGCATAGATTATTGTATTGATTGACAGAAGTCGAGTCAAAAGAAACGTATGTACAGTTGTACACAGCAGGCGGTTGCACGGCAAATTCTTACTTAACCTGAAGCTAGTAAAACTAAGCTTTTCTTGTGAACAAATAATTATTTGGTATTATAAATTCTGTATTTGTTATGCAGTATTCCGACTCTGGTGGGGGGCCCCCTGTAAGCGGGGGACCCTCTGCTAAAGTATATTGAGCATACTGGTTAATCCGGCCCTGCCTATACCCACACTTAGTCATGTAAAAATGCAGTGCAGTCAGAGGCAAAATTGGTAAGCAGTGTCAATTCTTTACTTCTGCCAATAAAGCTAAAAAGCTTTGGTAAGAGCCCCTTATTGAAATAATTATGTGCTAAGTGAAATTGTGAGCTCAGATTTATATAGCACCTCTTCAAAAGAGACTAGACTCATCAGAGAAGCTGCTGAACTAACAACAGATAACGAAGATCAAACGAAATGGCACTCATAAAACAAAAGTAAAGATAAGCTAAGGAACTCATGACATCGGGTGCTAAGCAACCAATTCCATTAAGTTGGACCGACCACAGTGAAGCTTTAGTGCTGCACGTCGAAGTTTAGGCTGGGGAACAAACACAGCTTCCTCAGATAAGATGGAGCAGAGCCCATCAGGGGATATTTTTAAACAAAATGCTTAAGTTCATTGGCAACCAATGTAGTTCTTCCTGCATCAAGCCGAAGCAAACAGCATTACCAATCAACCCTGATGCATATGTATGCATGCACATGGATCATGGCAGCTTGAGTTGTAAGCAAACATTGCGCGAATCTGGCACAGTTCATAAAAGCACATTTGACATACTCCCTCCACATGCTTGACTCTGGAGAGGAATCCACTGGTTGGGGTCGATTTTATTGCTTATTGTCACCATTTGATCTTTAATGTCATTACTAGGTTATAACTCCCTTAATAAAAAAAACTATCAGAAATGCTGAGGAGAAATTGGTATTAGAATTCATAAATTGGTATTCTGGGTCCTAAAGGCAAGGCGTGCAATCTTGAACTTAATTACACCATTCATCAGCAAGCCATTGAAGTTCACAAAGGTGATCCAGTGCAGATGATGAAGAAGAAGAGTATGTAACAAACCTAACAAGAGAATTCTGAACTACCTTAAGCTTTTTAGATTAAACGAGATTATACCAAACACCACTGCATAGTCTAATTGAGTATTGTTGCCTACTAAAGTTACAAGAAAAATATTGGCAAAATGATAGTGGGAAAATGAAAGAATTGGAGATCCATTAAAAGTCGTACAAACAAACTGGCAGAAAGTAAAAAAACAGGAAGTAAAAAACATTTGAGAGAATCTCATAAATTACAAAGAAAAACTTTGGCAAAGTCAAATAGGGTTTTGCTTGTTTGTCCTCTTGTAAATTTGTAGATTTGCCAGTGCCACAGGACTGGGTGCTTATTACCTCTGGATCTCTTTTTACCTGAGCTTGTGGATAGAACCAACTTTAATGAGTGTTTGTCGATCAAAGGTTTGACTTACCACAACTGACAGTGCTATTGAAGTTTGATTAGACCTAGTGCATTCCTTTGTTCTCCAGTTTTAATTCAACTTTATACAGACTTATTGGTCGTGAACTGGAGAGGGTTGGCCAATAACACTTATTGGTCATGTACTGGAGAGGGTTGGCCAATAACACTTATTGGTCATGTACTGGAGAGGGTTGGCCAATAACACTTATTGGTCATGTACTGGAGATGGGTAGGCCAATAACACTAGCAGCTTTGTATCATATGTTCTACAGAAAATCATTTAACTAGACTACAGTGGCTAATTATATATTGTAGCCAAGAACAGAGTTCTTTACCTTCATCAGCAATAATTAACTTAGGAGGTTTAAACACTGAACAAGCTTTTCGGTTTGACCTCCCCGGACTCTGATCTGGCACCAGAACAGACAAGGCAGCCTGGCTACTGCGTACTTGATTTGATATAGCGCCAGTGCATAGGCTGGTCCCCTGAAGTGGGTTTTGTGTGGCGCTGAGAAATTTCAGATATTTACATTTACATTTTCAACTTGAATATTTAAACTCCTTACTATGATCCACAAATCAAACAGCCTCTTCACAGATTGTCTGCTGCTTTACCACAGACTTAAAATTCTACAGTGTATCACATTATAATGAGAGTTCTTTACCAGCTGTAATTCCAATTTCATCAAGAAGTTTCCTCAGTTGACTCAGACCATACTTTTTCTCAAGCTCCTGTCTTTCCTGTTCACTGCCATTCAGGTAAGCTTCATGAATCTTCCGTAACTCATCTAAATATACGCAGCAATACAAACAGGTACATAG
Source organism: Allolobophora icterica (assembly GCA_963556255.1). Classification (NCBI taxonomy): domain Eukaryota; kingdom Metazoa; phylum Annelida; class Clitellata; order Crassiclitellata; family Lumbricidae; genus Allolobophora; species Allolobophora icterica. The sequence goes on from OY744605.1 coordinate 58,925,832, forward strand.
CAATAGCTATAGATAGACTGACATATAAGATCATTACAGATATACAATGCAACGTTCATTTGACATCAACTGTTACCTTGGCTGGTTGGGATTTACCACTGATTTCTCTAATGGTCTGTGCATTTTTTTGTTAATAGATCAATAAATATTCGTTTAATTAAAAAAAATCCAGTTGACAATAACGCAACAGATTACAGAAGCACGATAGTAATGGAATGGCTTAAAGAGGAGAGAATAAGGGATGACTTTTCGTGTTAATTAATACACATCATTGAACAAAACACGAGGAATAAAATCACATCTATCCTTAGCTGGAAGGGTAAAATTGTGAGATGAACTGCATTTGCTAATGAACTCGTACATCATTTAGGCTAGCTTAAAGAGTTCCTCTGATTAGTTTAATCTGGAGCAACATTACACAAACTCTGATTACAATTACAACAACCGTAAAACCATATTATCATGCATCACATTGTAACGACGGTTCTTTCATCATCATCATCATCATCATCATCATCATCATTCAGGACTTTCTACGGTGCCACTCAACCTGTGCTCAGTGGCGCCTCACAAGGAGTGTTAGCAGAAGGCTGAGCTAAATAAGTGTGTTTAAAGTCGATTACAGAAGATTTGGTGAGAGTCAGTGGTCCGGACAGCCAGAGGCAAAGAGTTCCATACCCGTGGCCCGGCCACGGAAAATTCGGAGCCAGCCAAGCGTGTCCTGACTCTCCTTACTATTAAGTCACCGCGGGTTGACGAACGCAGTCGACTGTCGCTGCAATGGGTGCATAAGAGCTATATTTCCAATTTCCTCTCAGCAGTTCTGAAATTATTTTATCATTATACTCATAGGAGATAAAACCCATTAAACATAGAGGGAAACGGCGATCAGGTTTTCTTGACCTATATATATACCTTCAACAATTGTAAACCACTGTATTCCCTGGGGTTCTGTGCGACTGGAAGCATCTCCTGAGGAGTTCCCATTCTACCCATTGGTGCTATTGTTCCTATTCCAAATGTACCACTGGCACTACATAAATATGCAATTACAGGTATGACCCAGAGCTGAACTGTGAACCTGGAAAATGCAAATCTTTTGGACTGAAAAAAGGAAGTGTCTTTGAGATGATCTCACTTTCACATAATCAACTGATGAGGATCAAATGAGATCAAATTCAACTGAATCTCATCAAATCCATTCTCATCCAGTACAATTCATCTAATCCATCCCATCCAGTTAATCACATAAATCGCATCCAACAATAATAATTCGTAGACAAGTTCTGATCAACATACCAGCCTGCATCTTGCACATTGAAATGCCATGCCAGACCTTTTGACAGTAGATGCAGAAGACGTAGTGACATGCAGCACACGACCCAATCGCACTGTCCTTGTCGACAACGACTGGAGAGGCACAGGCCTTGCGAGGACAATAGACGATATCGTTCATTGTATCCAAGGACAGCTGCAGTAGCAGGCGGTCATATCGTTCAAACAGTTCCGAACTCACCAATTCTTTCACCTACACACACACGTAATGTAATGTAATATTGTAAATTTGAAATAATGTCCTTTAATGCACTCTCATCATTTAGGCAAGAAGCACCTTCAAGTGGTACTAAAAAGATGCCATAAGATATTCAGTTACATTACATCAGAAATAGTTCAACTACATACAATTACAGCTCTGATTTTGATTCCGTTAGCATCTTTGCAAGTTATGGACCCCAAAATAGAAATGTTCATATAACATGACAAATGACGAATTGAACCCAATAAGACTAGACTGATGTATTGAAGTATGGATATACAGGTGGTTGGATGAATTAATGGGTGGATGTATGCATGAACAACTGGAATGAAAAAAGGACTGATGGACTGTTGGATGAATTAATGGATGAACTGATTGATTATTGGATGAATGGATTAATAAAAGCACACATTGATATATGAATGGGTCAATGTATCTTTGATTGTTGATGTATGGCCAATGGAGTGAATGGATGGATGGATTAATGAATGGACATATTCATGGATGGATTGATTCATGGATAAATGGATTGATTCATTGTCTGATGGATAAAAGGAATGCACTGGATGACTAGATGGATTAATGTATGGATGGATGGATGGATGGATTAATGAATGGACATATTCATGGATGGATTGATTCATGGATAAATGGATTGATTCATTGTCTGATGGATAAAAGGAATGCACTGGATGACTAGATGGATTAATGTATGGATGGATGGATGGATGGTTCTTCACCACCAATATATCGATCGATTATACATATGGACACGCAATGGCATGCATCTTCTCACAAGTACAATTTCACACAGCTTTATCAACACCTGAAATCCGTTCTCTTTTTCCGAGACTGGGTTAGGAGCCCTTGGGTAGGTATCTTGAAGAGTGCTGCATGAATGAACTATACGATAGTATACGTATGAATTTATTTTTATGTGGCAGTAGTGCAATTAATGGAAAGGTTTCACTAAATTGGAACAAATTTCAGCAGGCATAACTAGAGCCCCATATTCAGATTTATCGACTCTACACATAATAAATACTTTAAATAAATAAATAAACTGTATTTATTACCTGTGTTGGATTTGCCTGGATGCCACATTTATCTTCTGGACACTTCAGTAGGCTAATTGAACCGTCTTTGATGTGAACCTCAAAATAGTCCCTGAGGCAAGCCTTACAGAAGACGTGGTCACATCCCCAGAACCGCATACCTGCACTTCCAGGTTTCTCACAGAGACACACCTGGCAAGAGAACATCGTGCTGGCAAAAACACGATCATGCTTAGTCCGATCATGATTGAGAACTATCGGAAGACTATCCTCACTAAGAAGCAAGGGAGATTTGATGTCTAGAAATGCAATAGTTTCTGCTTGCAGAAACCCAATCCACGAGAAGAGTATCACAGATCCGCAGTTGTTGGCCCATAACTTCTGAAGTTGAGTTGTCAGAAGAGATAACTGCAAAATAACTATACTGGTTAAATTTCAAATATTTATATGTAGTGGCCCTATATAATTCTATGTGAGTCAAAATCTGAATGATTGTAATCATGTGGAAGTGCTATCAACTGCTGACTGTTTCTAAACTGAAAAAGAAGAGCAGTCCCTTAAGCTAGTCTGGGGCAGCCATGGGTATGAAGTGTTAGCCACCTCATTTTCTTAACCCTGGCATATAAACTGAAGCATCATAAAAATCAGCTTCATGAAAAAAACGATCAAAATTATACTCTGGTATTAAGGCAGAGAAATATGAACAGCACATTAAACATTTGTCATTTACCAATCGTATCTACCATTCCCTACATTGTTATGTTCGTGACTCCCTTACTGGGCCAATATGTTTCGTTATGACCTGAAGACTTATAAATCTCTTCCTCTCTGCTTATCGTTCATATAGTCCAGGCAATTTACAGTTAGACCTGGGCAAAATTGCTTCAGAAGCTTTTTAAACGGTTTCCTGCTCAGAAAAAATTGCTGAATAACATATCCAAAATCGGACAAAATCGGACCACGGGAACACCCCCAAATAATGGCGGATTGGGGTTTTCTAAGAAATACCAATAATAATACAAATAATTTGCAAATAAAACTGGGCTAAATGCTTCAGAAGCTTTTTAAACGGTTTCCTGTCCAGAAAATATTGCTCAATAACATATCCCAAATTGGACAAAATCGGACCACGAGAACACCCCCAAAAATGAATTTAAAAATGGCGGATTGGTGGTTTCCTAAGAAATACCAATGATAATAGGGGCCTAACAATAACTTGCAGTTAGACATGGGCAAAAGTGCTTCAGAAGATTTTTAAACTGTTTCTTGCTCAGAAGCCATTGCTGAATAACATATCCAAAATCGGACAAAATCGGACCACGGGAACACCCCCAAAAATTAATTTCAAAATGGCGGAATGGCGGTTTCCTAAGAAATACCAATAATAATACCAATAATTTGCACTTAGACTGGGCGAAATTACTTCAGAAGCTTTTCAAACGGTTTCCTGCTCAGGAACCATTGCTGAATAACTAGGGTTGCCACCTCTCCCGGATTGGGCGGGAGTCTCCCGTATTTCGATGTGATCTCCCGTCTCCAAGAATTAATTTGGAAAACTTTGAAATATCCCGGAATGCTGAAAGTCCTATTCCTTAGGACAACTGCACAATGCGTCACTGCTCGACATCGAGTCAGAGACTCAGAGTCTGAATGTCTGATCGAGATTGTATTTTTTAACTTTCAGCGGACACTTTTCAAATTCAATTTATATATCAATGTATTTTTCTAACTTTCTGCGGACACTTTTCAATTGAGATATCTATGTTTATGACTGCGCGTGCAGTGTGCGCGTGAAGTTCGCAATGGCGAATTTCAAATTCTGACTCTAGTCTGAGTCTAATCCAGAAAATGTGTAGTTAAGAAGAAAAAGAAGTATTACTGTTCATTCAACGATGAGTGGCTCAAAGAAGACGATTTTAAGGATTTGAAGTACAAATGCTCAGAGTTTTATGACTTCTTGATTAAGAAACCCAGATTGTTGGCTGCTGCAAGATCTCATGCGAAATATAGCCTACTTTTAAGCGCAAGTAGTCTTCATCACTCTACCACAGCACTATGGACTAAAGTGAATGACCAATTAAATAATTAGTTGCTAGCTGTTTCTTGTGTTTACCTAATCATCCTAATGTCTAAAACAAAATGCTTTAAAACTATGCTTAGATTCTGTTCTATCAGTGCAATTGCAAATGTTAAAAAAATTTCTTGAATCTCCCGGATTCGTATCCTTAGGAGGTGGCAACCCTATGAATAACATATCCAAAAATCCCCAAAATCGGACACGGGAACACCCACAAAATGGCCAAATCCAATATGGCCGCCGTCGACCGTATTGGAAAATTCACCTTTTTGTTTTTTTAGAGTATATGCATGTGTAATACCTCTAATGTTACTGATTTCGGTGTGTAGAATTCATTTCTGATATTGTTTTCGCCATTCGAGGTCGTCTTAACCTTGAAAGGTCATGGTCAAGGTCATTTTCTCAGATTTAAAAATTCACCCTTTTTTGTTTTTTAGAGTATCTCTCTTTGTGCTGTCGGCTCTAGGAGCCCTAGCGATCGTCATGCTACACAGTATCCGTTGCCGTCTTGCTACTTCCCCAGTAGCCCTTGAGTCGCGCTTTGGCCTGGGAGTCCCTCCTCAGCGCTTCGGCCTGGGAGTCCCTCCATCCGCGACCATCGGCGTGGTTTGGTGTGTCGCATGACGATTTTCTTGGCATGATTAACAGGGGTGGTTTGCCATTGCCTTCCTCTGGTTTTGCCTGCCGTGCCCGTTCGTTCCCCTTCTAATGAAAGGGTATTAACGGTCCGCACCACGTGAAGGTGGGCACGGAGGACTTTGGTTCACCAGCCCAGGTCGGGTCCGAGTCTACGCTCAAAGAGACGTCGGTCAGATCACCTCCCTGCTTTACTCTGAAACAGAGTGACTGATGAACCTTTGCAGACCTTTTAGAGTATATGCATGTGTAATACCTCTAATGTTACTGATTTCGGTATGCAGAATTCATTTCTGATATTGTTTTCGCCATTCGAAGTCGTCTTCATCTTGAAAGGTCATGATCAAGGTCATTTTGTTACATCGATGACCCCATCAAGCAAACTTACCATAATTCGGTAAATGTAAATTTTATATGTTGCTTTTCTTCACTGTGACCATGTACTACTCTTGCCACACATGTTGTGGTAGATTTCATGTCTAAGATGCGGAAGATGCCACAAGCGCAATTCCCTAATCTTGGTGTGGTCATGCGCCTCTGCCATGTCCTTGGATGAGAGGTCGTTCTTCTCCTCCATTGATTATGGTGTCTTCTGAGATTGGTCGGTGAACCGTGGCAGTTTCGACTTCGATGAAGTCATTCTAATTTTCTTGGTCTTCTCAGCTGATCTCTCCTGCCTGTGTGAGCGGTAGCCATGCTCACGATTCTCAAGAAAGTTAAGCAGGCGGGTAGCCATCTTTCGGTCAACAGCCACCTTTGTGAGCAGGTTGTGCAGCTGCACGGGGTTGTCACCGAGTATGGATTCTCCCGCTCTAGCACAAAGTCTAACAGCTTAGACACGCTCTGGTTAAATGCGAAAACGGCGAGTGTTGCTCATTGCATGCTGTAGATGGCATTCTGTGTGGCTCAAGGGGTGGTTAGAGGTGAGAAAGTTGAGAAGGCTGGTGATGACCCGATCTCGTGGAAGAAGAGCTCGAACCCTGCCACGGGAGTGGAACTGAGTGTGGCTCCTACCACATAATGACCTCCAGAACCCTTTGACACTCGCTGGATGGTCTGCTCGACCTTCATGCCACCTCCCACAGCGCAGAACCATCCTGGGCGATCCTGAACAACCCACTGGCTCACGCAGAAGCGCCGGTAGAGCTCAGGATGTGTGAACTCCAACATTTTGATTTGTTCCAGATACCACGATCCATAACGTATATAGTTCATGCAGTCACATTCTGCAAAGATTGGCATAGAATCCTCGACAGTAGCCGCAAGTATATTCCAGTTTCTTTCTTTCTCTCATACTACAACGTTCTTGATGATTGCGCCCAACTGCAGCCAAACTCAAAAGATTTGGCAGAGCTCAGACTTGGCCTAGTACTCCTTCTCAAATTCCCGGAAGTTCTGATGCAACTCCTCCACTTCTCCAATCAGGGACTCGCTGTTCAGGGCAACATTGTTTTCCAGCAAGTGTAATTTGCAGTACCTCCAACTGTGCCAGCACTTGATATGCAACTTTGTCCTTGTGATTCCAGGATATCTCCCAATGAAGCGACCGGATCAATTCCTCCACAATAGGAATAACAACAGACTCTCTTACAGCAATAATGTCAAACTCAATTTCTGTGTATATGGTCACCAATGTTCCCTCTAAGCTGCGCGCGTGCGCGCGCGCGCACGGCATTTCAAACTAGCGCGCACAACATTTCCTCATAGCGCACAACATTTCGTGGGCTCAAATTTTTATTTTCAATGTTAAATTTTGGCCATTGTTCCAGCTGATGAAATTTAACCTACGATGTTCAAAAGGCCAAACAAGGCTTGTGTTAAGAAATGTCTTCCCGTGTAGATCTCGGCCTCTCTGCACTATAGTCTATATAGGACGGGCGCTTCATGATAGGACCTAATTGATACAGACGGCCGCAGGTGTATTCGTATGCGTGGGGTCTGTCTAAGTCACCCGATGTGTCAGAGTAGTGGACCCACAGACGAAGCGACACTCAGATGTAAACACCAATATGCAGCCAGGCATGATTCGGAAGCTTACAACAGCTGCATACCTTGTAAACGGCAAATCACACATCTCTGACCCATGACCGAGGGTGTTCGAAATAATGCCTGCCTTATTCGTCTCTCTTTCGCTGTCTCATTCGCTCTCTCTGGTTTCTCTCACTCTGTCTCTGTCTCTCTGTCTCTCTGTCTCTCTCTACAAAGCCATGTGACCTGTACACATTATACATATGACTGCAGATTTCCAGAAGATGAAAATACTCAAATGGAAAGTGAGCTATGCCTGTTGGCAGACACAGAAAGTTATGATTTTGGGCAAACCGAGATTGCTAGATTTGCAGTGAAATACTGTAAACTACTTGACAAAACTGGTGACGAATACGAGAAGCAGGCTTCCAAGCAGTATTGTGACTTTAAATACATTGCAATCGAAAACTTTAAGGTAGGAATTTTCAAGATATTTGCCGATTCACCTAGCATGTAGTGTGAACGTGGCTTCAGTCTTATAAATGCAACGAAGACAAAATGCGTCATCGATTTCAGATTGACCGCCTGGACTGTGTAATCAGAATTAAGACTTTTATTCTGGTCAAGCAATTGACCTGGATCACGTGTAGGCCTATGCTCTTTAGCAATCTCACAAAGACAGACGCGAGAAAATCTAAGCTTAATTTTTGAGTCTTTTTATAGCCTACCCTCCAAGGATTTTATAGCCCCGTACAGGCGTGAAGTAATTGTTTAGGAAACAACTTGAACCATGTACGCTGGTAATGCAATCGTAGAAAGCAGTATTGTGAATCGATTAATCTTATTTAGTTGCTATGTTGATTGGCGTCATCGGATGTTTGACCGGGCATGAGGGCACACAATATTGTATTGTATTGTATTGTATTGTATTCGGATATTTATAAAGCGCTTCTAGCGGGAGGGCCATTCAGAAGCGCTCCCAGTGCGATAGACCCCGAGAGAAAAAGCAAGTTTTAAGAAAGGTAAAAGAGGAAGAGACGCTACCTGAGAGAATAGAAGAACGAACAAACGGAGGAAGCCCATTCCAAAGAGCAGGGCCAATGGAAGCAAACGACCTAGATTGAGCCAGTGAAGTCCTGACACGGGGAACGAGGAGGTCCAAACGGTCAGATGAACGAAGTTGTGAAGAAGTTGTGCTTGTCAATTACATTTGTTCATGTAATCATCAATTTCAAATGTGTCTAGGCCTAATTCCGCAATAATTACAATTCTATTATAATGTTGTCACATTCACATAAATGCTACTTACTTACTTCAACTTGACTTTAGCCTTTTTCGTTTTATATGATGCGATTTTCTAGGCTTTTAATGTTGGCCTAAGTCTTATGGTGAAAATGGAGGAACAATCCTTTCTAAACGCCTTTGCTACCCCCAAATGCCCACCACGCCCACGCCACCTTCACGAGGTAACCCCACTAGGAACAAAGAGCGCAGTGGACGACCAAGTCCTCGCCGGTAAAATCGACTCCCGCGAGATAAGCAGTCTGAAAGAAGGACGATGGAGGACATTAACGCAGAAGATGGTATCTCAGTAAAAACAGCGATGGAAAGGCAACGAAGAACCACCTCCCAAAACTTCTCGAGTTGCATTTAGCCATTCGAAGGTAGAGCCTGCCCAGAGGTAGAGATATTGAATAGATGTACAACCTTGGACGTACAATATATTTAGTAGGCCTTAAAGATCACAAAATGTTACTGCTCACGCGGTAGGCCAATGCGCGCACGGCGGAAAAAAATTAGAGGGAACATTGATGGTCACCGTGAAGAACAGCAACACATAAAAATTTACATTTACCGAATTATGGAAAGTTTTCTTGATGGTATCATCGATGTAACAAAATGACCTTGACCATGAACTTTCAAGGTGAAGGTGACTCCAAAGAAGAAAACAATATCAGAAATGAAGTCTACATACCGAAATCAGTAACATTAGAGGTATTACACATGCATATACTCTAAAAAAGGTGAATTTTCAAATCTGAGAAAATGACCTTGACCATGACCTTTCAAGGTTAAGACGACCTCGAATGGCGAAAACAATATCAGAAATGAATTCTACATACCGAAATCAGTAACATTTGAGTTATTACACATGCATATACTCTAAAAAACAAAACGGTTAATTTTCCAAATACGGTCGACGGTGGCCATATTGGATTTGGCCATTTTGGGGGTGTTCCCGTGTCCGATTTTGGGGAAATTTGGATATGTTATTCAGCAATGGTTCCTGAGCAGGAAACCGTTTGAAATGCTTCTGAAGTAATTTCGCCCAGGTCTAAGTGCATATTATTGGTATTATTATTGGTATTTCTTAGGAAACCGCCATTCCGCCATTTTGAAATTCATTTTTGGGGGTGTTCCCGTGGTCCGATTTTGTCCGATTTTGGATATGTTATTCAGCAATGGCTTCTGAGCAAGAAACAGTTTTAAAATCTTCTGAAGCACTTTTGCCCATGTCTAACTGCAAATTATTGTTAGGCCCCTATTATCATTGGTATTTCTTAGGAAACCACCAATCCGCCATTTTTAAATTCATTTTTGGGGGTGTTCCCGTGGTCCGATTTTGCCCAATTTTGGATATGTTATTGAGCAATTTTTTCTGGACAGGAAACCGTTTAAAAAGCTTCTGAAGCATTTAGCCCAGTTTTATTTGCAAATTATTTGTATTATTATTGGTATTTCTTAGAAAACCCCAATCCGCCATTTTGAAATTCATTTTTGGGGGTGTTCCCGTGGTCCGATTTTGTCCGATTTTGGATATGTTATTCAGCAATTTTTTCTGAGCAGGAAACCGTTTAAAAAGCTTCTGAAGCAATTTTGCCCAGGTTCATCAGATATTTGAGCTAGATTGCCTGGACTAATAGTGATACCTGCTGCCTGGCTTCAAAGCGAAGAAAGACCCGAGTCAGAGGCATAATGTTTACAAACTCTTTGAGTGTGCCACAGAGCTGGCATTGGGGAGGGGATAGAGTAATGGTAACACTCATGGTCGGGAAAGCAGCAGGAGAGCAGCAGTACGCAGTTCGATTCCTGCAACCCCCTCGGGCGGGCGCCTTGTATGGCTGCCATAACATATGTCTACTTAAGATATTGATAATTGTACTGTCATGTCTCAATGTAATCTTGCTCAGTTTGTCAGTTTGAATTAATAAAGAAAATTATTATTATTATTATTATAATTATTATTATTATTGTGGCACATGTACGCATATTCCAAATTTATGTCAGCTGTGACCTCATTCAAATGCAACACCCTTTAATCGTGCTACTTCAAACAGCTATAACAGACAGCATCGTATTAAACTGTATCTGTGTTGTTAATTCCCAATAACAAATGAACTGACCTGAACTTCTGTCAGCCATGTACAGGTCAAAGTACAGTTTGGAGGACTGGCTGACGGATAGTCATGTGGCAGAGTGAAATTAAGAACAACGAAAGGCAAATGTGAAACGGCATGTTCAGTACCTATACATGACATAAAAAACAGTAAATGTAAACTGTAAATTACACAGTTTCTCTCGTGGCCATATAATGTTCAAACTTCAAGGCATCAGTTGATGGTCACTATTAATAAAGAACTAGGATGTAAGATTTCAGCAGTGATAGGTGACCTGTGTGAGACCAGCCATCTGATCCAGTGCCTATCAGCTGCCCTTCAAACAGGGAACACTGTCTCTTTAGGACAATTCAGATAGGAACAACCAGGGGAGACTAATGTGGGTCCTTTGGGGGACCTAGACTAACTGATGGTTTATGGGTGCAATGAACTAAAAAATAGTCAACTGAAATGTCTGTTTATGAGTTTTTGGCTTTATAAAGAAAAAATTATTATAATTATCACAATAATAATAATAAAAAAATAACAACAAAGTTTCAGTGTAGATATTTATATGTATCAATCAATCAATCAATCAATCAATCAATCAATCAATCAATCAATCAAACCATCAATCAATCAATCAATCAATAATCAAACTTCGATAGTTTGTATGTATGTATGTAATATAAAATGATAGTATTATTGGATAGAAACATGACATACACAGCTCATCAACTTGACTAACTGACAAGCAGTCTAATATTTAACCACACCTGCTCTATTTTTGACTGCAATGCTGAACGGCTGTGGAATCTCCACTTCCACAGAAATAGAACCCTGACAAACATCTGAAACTCGAGACACAGTAATCATTTCTTCACCATAAATGCTCTTCAGTGCCAACAGTTCATCTTCCTGATCTTCGTAATTACTCATTCTGTACAAACAATAATGTAATTAGCCAATTGTTATATACACCGAATGTCGTGGTCTACGCGGGTGCATGCATCAAGGGAAGAAAACCGACGCGTCAACAAGCTTGTTTACAACGCACGGAAAATTCTGCAGCAAGCTGTCAACATTAATTCGTTGCATGCAACAAGGATATACGTGTTCAGTAGGACTTTCCAGGGAAAAGTACAGTGACGTCACAGAACGTTCTGGAATCCGGGAGAACTCTATATAAGATAGACCTGATGTACATTAAGGGCCTTTTGACGAAGATTTGTAAACGTTGAAACATTGATCGTATGACGTTCAATCGAGACCAGCCAACCTGTGTGCTGTCTACGATTGTGATATTTGATAGACGAGTTGACTTACTCTACACTTAATCGACTTTATTTTTAATTAAAGATCTTTTAATAGTTCCTTCGTTGGTTCGTCGTTGCGATCGAAGGAGTCGACCGCGACATTATTGGTGTCAGAAGCGGGATCATCGGTGTTGGATCCGGTGAAGAAGACGCGAGCCGGCGGAGGAAGGAGTCAACCCGGAGGATCAAGAGACGGTCTGTTCCAGACAGCGAGCGGATCGAGACGCCTTTCTACCGTGGGAGACGGGTGAATCGGCATACGACAGTCGGACGGACGAAGTGCGTCGTTCGGCTGAGACAGCAGAAGACAGCAGTCAACATAAGGGTAAGATCCTAGGTGTTGCCGTGGCTGAGAAGGAGAAAAGAGAGTGGAGTTGCAGCCGAGTGGGAGGCAGCCATTATTTCTCTTTCAATATCTGCTGATTATTTCTTTGCAATTTGATCCATTGTTGTGATCGAGGCCAGACTTGCGTGAGCTTGTATAGTTTTTGCGTACTTGGCGAGTGTACTTCTTTGGATACTGCATAGTTGCACTTTGGGTTGTGGAATTTTCCTTTTGTGTGGCGGGTTTGCCGCGTGGTGTCTGTTTTTTTTGTTGATTGTTGTTGACTGACTGTTTGTAAAAATGGAAGCGTTGACAACAGAGATGCAAGCGAATATTCGCAAAATGTCGTCTGAGCGCCTTAGGGTGTATCTTATGAAGGCAGGAAGGGACGAAGATGATGTTATGTCATGGGATCGAAATCAATTAATGGAAGAATGGGCCATGGAGATTGGAAAAGAGGAAGAGGAATTTAAGGGTAGTCCAATATCTCCAACAGGAGTGGATTACGAGCTGCAGAAGCGCCGTCTGGAGTTCGAAATCCGTAAATATGAAGAACAAAGGGAGGAACGGAAGGAGAAGGAAGAAAGAGAAAGGGAGGAACGGAAGGAGAAGGGAGAAAGAGAAAGGGAGGAACGGAAGGAGAAGGAAGAAAGAGAAAGGGAGGAACGGAAGGAGAAGGAAGAAAGAGAAAGGGAGGAACGGAAGGAGAAGGAAGAAAGGGAGGAAAAGAGGAGAGAGGAAGAAAAGAAAGAACAAAGGGAGAAGGAAGAAAGAGAAAGGGAGGAACGGAAGGAGAAGGAAGAAAGGGAGGAAAAGAGGAGAGAGGAAGAAAAGAAGGAACGGAAAGAGAAAGAAGAAAGAGAAAAGAAGGAACGGAAAGAGAAAGAAGAAAGGGAGAGGAAGGAAAAGCAGGAAGAACGAAATGTTAGAGATTCTTTAGCAAGTCGTACTAAGCGTTATAGTGATGCCCTCAAGAATATTCTTTGGAAATTTCCTTCCGACCCTATAGAAATTCCAGGTTTCTTTGATCACTTGGATGGTTTGTTTAATGTGTATGAGGTGGATGAAGATGTTAGAGCAAAATTATTGCTAGCCATTTTAAGTGAAAGAGCTAAGGCATTAACCATGCGCCTTACTGAGGCACAGCTCCATGACTACAAATTCCTGAAGGAGTTTTTGCTAAGGGAGTTTAAGATAAGCCCTTCAAATCTTAGAGCCCGATTTTGGTCGTTGCACAAAGCATCGGACGAATCATTTACGATCTATTCATCCAAATTGCGTGTGGCTCTTATGTATTATTTGAAAAGTAGAAAGATAACTGATGAGTTTGATAAACTTGTAAGTTTATTGGTTGCGGATCGGCTTAAGGAGTCCTTGTCGAAGGCTTGTTTAGATTATATCTTGGCCCAAGAAAAAGAGGAGTGGTTGAGCTGTGAAGACATAGCTAATGCGGCTGACATTTATGTAGCGTCGCATGATGGTGGGAATGACTTAGTATGCCGTAGTCATCCGACACCGAAGTATAACAATTGGACGAGAGGTCAACCACATGTTCAAGTCAATAACCAGACAGCTCAACCCAAGTCTCCCAAACCGGAAATAAGGGGTGAAGCCAAGATAGGTGCGAGGGTGTCTCAGGAGGAGGCCAAGGTAAAGGGTCTCTGTTTCCTATGTCATCAGAAGGGTCATATGGCAAGGGAGTGCCAGACCAAACCAAGTTCTAAAAAGGTGAGTACTTGTATATCTGGGAACCCAACTGAAGAAGTGACCGACTTATTTGTTGAGAAGGTCAACGTGTTGCATGAGATACCTGAACAGGTAAAGCAAGGGAATTTATTGGATAATTCTAAACCAATAGGGTTGGAAACTGCTGTAAGGGTATACGAGAATAGTATTGATGGATTACACGAGAGGTCGTATATCAATGTACAGATTGAAGATCTCCCTTCTCAGCCAGCATTATCTGATTCAGGAGCAGAAATTTGTTGTATTGATAAGAAATTAATTGAGTCACTAAACTTACCCGTGATTAAACGGATTAATATAATTGGTTTTCAGGGAGAAGGATGTAAGGCAGATGTAGTATACCTACAAATGAAATTAGCCAATTCAATGGAAGGAACGACGAACATTGCGCCATCTTTGTGCGTCATGTTCGCTGCAGTCCCTGAACTAAATGAACGGGTTATTCTGACACCCCATGTTGTGGACCTATTAAGGGATAGTTCGCAATATGTAGTGATGGTAGCTGGTGTAGATCGATGTGTACAAATAAATAAAGGGGCAGAAGAAGATAACTTAGAAGTTAATATCGAGAAAAGTAACAGCAACGAATCCTTGCCGTCAGAAGTGAATGAATATTCTCAGGAGCAACTAGTTGATGATTCAGATAATTTTCTTGATGTTGAGTCAACAGAGTTCAAGTCTGATGAGGGAGTAGCGAATAATGATACTTTATTGCGTGAGCAACAGAATTGTCACAGCCTTATACCTTGCTGGCAACAAGCGAGACAGAATAAAAATAATTTCTTTATAGATAATAACCTCCTGTACCACAAAGGGGAAATTATGGGACATAAGGTTAATCAATTATGTTTACCGGAAGATAGAATCGAGGTTGTCTTGCGAGTAGCACACGATGCCCCATGTGCTGGGCACATGGCTTTTAAGGCAACGAGAGCCAGGATCAAATTAAACTTTTGGTTTCCAAGAATGGATGAGAGGATTCGCGAATATTGTGCGTCTTGTCAAATTTGTCAACTAAGAACTCCAGTTAAAGTGGCAGATCGAGTCCCGATCACTCCTATTCCGAGGGCGGATGAACTCTGTTTTAACCATCTAAATATGGATTGTATTGGCCCTATGGTAGTGACTGGACAATCCAACAAATCGAAACCCCAGTACAATTATGCTCTGGTTCTGGTGGACAAATTTTCTCGTTGGCCGATGGCGTATCCTCTTAGATCGCTGAATGCAAAGGGAGTTTGTGAAGCTCTGTTGCAAGTTTTTACAACTTTTTCTATTCCAAGGATCATCAGTTCTGATTGTGGTACCAACTTTACCAGTCGTTTGACGAAAGAATTCTTGCGGCGAATGGGTTGTAGTCCCAGATTTAATACCCCTGGACATCCTGAGGCAGCTGGATTGGTTGAAAGATGCAACCAAAGCTTGAAAACCATGATCTTTAAGCTTGCTCAATCTGATCCTCGTGGATGGCACCAATTGTTACCGTTTGTTCTGTGGAGCCTTAGAGAAAAACCTTCAGGCACGACTCATATTTCGCCATTCACTATGGTTTATGGAACTCTTCCTCGGGGTCCACTTAGTGTGTTGAAGGAATCGTGGGCTGGCGAACGAAAAGTACCTCTTAACTTAGGTAAATCACCCGAAGAGTATCTCCAATCACTGAAGGAAAACCTCGAATTCGCGAAAGTTTATGCAGATTACTATAGTGATATAGAAACAAAGCGGTATGCAGATTATTATAACTTGCGTAGTACTGACAGAAAATACGAAGTTGGAGATAAAGTAGCAGTATTAGCACCAGATTTTGGTAGTTCTAAATTTTATAGTCGATGGCAAGGACCTGCTACCGTAGTCAAGGTTAAATCCCCATATTCTTATATAGTAGAAATAGAGGGAAAACAAAGACATTTACACGCAAATAAGATCAAGCGATACCATGAACGACTCGAACAAGCGATGATCAATAGCTGTTCAGTAATTGTTGATCAAGATGAAGAATTTGGTATAGTAGAGGTTGTAGATCAGGAAGAACGTGAACAAATAAGCCCGAGTAAGCGAATTGATCCTCTGATTATAGCGCATCTTTCGCAAGAGGAACAGAAGCAACTTTTTGAGGTTTTGGATCGGCACTCGGCAGTATTCGTGGATAAACCTGGGTATTGTCCAGTATTAGAACATGAAATTAAGATAACTCATGATTTCACTCCTAAGCGTTTAAGGGCATATAAAGTACCTGAGCTACTTAAACCTGAAGTACAACGCCAGATAGAAGAAATGTTGGCATTAGACATCATTCGACCATCGAAAAGTGAAATGGCCAGTCCGGTAGTTTGCGTTTTAAAGGGACCCAAAGGTCAAAATGGCGTTCGATTGGCAATTGATTATCGCCATGTTAACAAATATTCTCTAGGTGATTGTTACCCGACCCCAGACATTGCTGACATCTTACAAAAGGTGGGACGGGCAAAGTTTATTAGTGTTTTCGACGCGAAATCGGGGTATTGGCAAATTCCAGTTCGGAAAGAACATCGATGGCTTACGGCATTCGTATGTGATGCAGGACTTTTTGAGTTCACAAGAATGCCGTTTGGACTCAAGTCCGCTAGCAATACCTTTATTCGTGCTATGACCCAAGTTTTACATCCAGTGCGAAGTTTTACCGAACCATTCGTCGATGATATGGCAGTGGTTTCAATGAATTGGAATGACCATTTAGAACATCTAGAGAAATTCTTGCAAACTATTGAGGAAGCAGGACTCACTTTGAATTTAAGAAAATGTAAGTTTGCACAAAACAAAATAAAGTTTGTTGGCCATATAGTAGGGTCAGGTTGTATTGAACCTGATCCAGGTAAGATCGCTACGATCAATGATATCCATCCTCCAACAACAAAGAAAGAAGTTAGAAAGATTATGGGTTTTTTCAGTTACTTTCGAAATTTTATACCTGCTTTAGCTGAAAAAGCACGGGTAATAACTGATTTGACACGAGATAACATACCTACGAAGGTGCCTTGGGAGCAAAAGCATCAAGAAGCACTAGATAAGTTAAAGGATGATCTCAGTAAAGCTACACAGTTGCATACCATTGATTTCACTAAGGAATTTGGTTTAAGTGTTGACGCAAGTGCCACCGCGGTCGGGTGTTGCTTGTTTCAGTGGACCGAAGAAGGTCAAGAAAAACCAATTGCTTTTGCTAGCCTTAAACTTACAGATACACAGATGCATTGGTCTACAATTGAGAGAGAGGCTTTCGCAGTAATTTGGGCACTTAAACGATTCAAGTCATGGATATTCTTATCAAAGATAATCATTTATTCAGATCATAATCCTTTGTCTTATCTCACAGATGCAAGCCCTAAGAGTGCGAAACTGACTCGTTGGGCGTTAGCATTGCAAGAGTTTAACGTGGACTTTCGATATCGTCCTGGACGTCAGAACACGGTGGCTGATTTCCTCTCTCGGTTGTGACTCGGATGGTGAAGGGGGGAAATGGCCCGATCACAAGGATCGAGCCCGCAAATTGTATAGATAAATTGACTAACTGATGTGTTTTGTTTTGTTTGTATATGCTGTGTCGAGATGGAGTCTGGAGGCCCGGCTTGATTGTGATGACCCGTTCGGGATGGTGCTGAAGACGTGTCATCATCTGAGGGCGGAGGGAATGTCGTGGTCTACGCGGGTGCATGCATCAAGGGAAGAAAACCGACGCGTCAACAAGCTTGTTTACAACGCACGGAAAATTCTGCAGCAAGCTGTCAACATTAATTCGTTGCATGCAACAAGGATATACGTGTTCAGTAGGACTTTCCAGGGAAAAGTACAGTGACGTCACAGAACGTTCTGGAATCCGGGAGAACTCTATATAAGATAGACCTGATGTACATTAAGGGCCTTTTGACGAAGATTTGTAAACGTTGAAACATTGATCGTATGACGTTCAATCGAGACCAGCCAACCTGTGTGCTGTCTACGATTGTGATATTTGATAGACGAGTTGACTTACTCTACACTTAATCGACTTTATTTTTAATTAAAGATCTTTTAATAGTTCCTTCGTTGGTTCGTCGTTGCGATCGAAGGAGTCGACCGCGACACCAATCATAATTGTTTATTAAACATTAAAATGGACACTTCAAGAGAAACTCTTCAGGTGTGCTCCTGACTTACAGTTACAATCATTTATTGACATACCACATGAAGAAACCATTGTAACACTGTAACATTCTGGTGGTCAATAAGTCAGCCGAAAGGGTCAGTTTCTCATGCCAGGCATTTGGCAGCAATAAGTGCAAATATATTATCTCCCTTGTCCTAATCTAATCTAATCTAAGAACTTCGATAGTGCCACTGTCATAATGCTCAAGGCATCAGCTGATGGCCACTATTAATCAAAATTGCTGTGCAAGCCAAATTCCAAGGCGAGGCCAATCGAAAGTCTGAAGACACAGAAACAGCCTATGAAAGAAGAGTCCTTGAAAAGGCGAGTTTCCTGGCCAATTTCAGTTCTTTGTATCGTATTGTAAATTATGTATATGGTCATTATTACTTAGTCCTTTAAGGACATTATTCACAGCATTGCATTGCACTGTATTGCATTTCAGTGTATTACATTCCATCTTATTTGTGTCCGATTGTATGAAGTACTTAGCTGGGCATGTCCTGTCATCATTTATGAAATTCAGTGCTTTCTCGTCATTTATAGCAGAACAGACAACTGCATTACCATAGCTGCAATCAGATGTCTGTCAAGTTGGAAGTCATATTCATATTCACATTCATACTCATATTCACATTCAAAAATGTATTACATCGGCATAAATAAAAGACGCCTCCAGCACCATACGCCTCAGCCATAATCATGCCCTAAACCGTACACTACACCCATAGGACTACTCAGTGGACTCACCGAATTTCCGTTCCAGAAACCCATATCTCGACAGCAACCTCTGAAAGATCCCCTTATATGGCATTGTTGACATTGACTTTCCTTGTGAGAAACTGAAACTTCGTCAGCATAAATCACATACTCGTCCCCATCGCAAACCAACGAAACTCACACAGCTTACACAGCACCCATAGGACTACACAGGACACCCACCGAATATCCGTTCCAGAAACCCATATCTCGACAGCAACCGCTGAAAGATCCCCTTATATGGCATTGATCGCATTGACTTTCCTTGTGAGAAACTGAAATTTCGTGAGCATAAATCACATACTCATCCCCATCACAAACCAACGAAACTTACCGAGCTTACACTACACCAACAGTACTACTCAGGACACCTACCCAATATCCGTTCCAGAAACCCATATCTCGACAGCAACCTCTGAAAGATCCCCTTATATGGCATTGATGACATTGACTTTCCTTGTGAGAAACTGAAACTTCGTGAGCATAAATCACATACTCATCCCCATCACAAACCAACGAAACTTAAGCAGCTTACACTACACCCATAGGACTACTTAGGACACCCACACAGTGTCCGTTCCAGAAACCCATATCTCGACAGCAACCTCTGAAAGATCCCCTTATATGGCATTGATGACATAGACTTTTCTGTTGTAAAATATTGCTATTCGTGCCGGGGAGACTAGAAGGCTGTGGGGTACTTTCAACGAATTTCTTGAATGTAGTGCTGCTGGACCGAAAAGTAACGCTCCGTCTTTCACGGCTGAAGATTTCCTGGTATCTTTCTCCGTTAAGATGCTCTCTATCCGAGGATGATACTCCAAGTTCTCCCCTCTCCAGAGATCCCCACACGGATATCCGCTTGTCGTTTGTCAGCGGGGTCTCTAGCGTCGAATCATCCTTGCCTCTGCACCAAAATCTTGTGAACTTGACTGGCCAAGGCCAATTGCAAATGTTTAATTTTTCTATAAAGTAATTGAAAAGTTTATTGCTTAAAACATTACTAGTAACTTTTAAGGCAAATAACCCTCCCTCCAATCTGGTTTTCGCAAAGGCCACTTTACTGAGACCTCTTAGTCGGCCTTCTTCAGATATACATGGGGTCGCAGGTTACTTTCCTGGCCTTGTTTGATGTCAGAGTGTCTTTTGATACCTTGACCATGATATTCTTTTCAGCCGGCTCTTTTTCTGTTGGTCTCTCTGGTAATTTCCTTGGATGGCTGGGTTCCTTTTTACACGAACGTTTTTTCTGCGTGTTCCATGGATCTAGTATAGGTCCTCCTGGGCTCGTGCCCCGTTCGGCCTGCCTCAGGGCTCCATTCTGGGCCACCTTGTCTACATTATCTATGCGGCTGACCTAGGCTCACTTCTTTTTGCTCATGCTGTGCTGAGTCAGTCATATGCTGATGATGACCAGGCTTACATGCACTGCCCTGCGCCAGATGCTGTTGCTGCAGTGTGAGTTATAGGGGGCTATGGATGTTCTTCTGGCCTGGATGTTGTCAAATCACTTACGGCTTAACCCATCCAAGAATCAATTCATTTGGTTAGGCACACGGCAACAGCCTGCTTAGATTGACCTGGACGTTCTTGCCACTGAGTTCTCATATCTCACCTTCTCGACTATTACTACTATCCGAGACATTGGTGTAACGTTGGATCAGGAAATTGCCCAGCACATCCACCAGCTTTGCCGTGACTGCTGCTACCAGCAACGCCAGTTACGTGTTGTCTCCAGTTCCCTTACTACTAGTGCTACACCACCCTCATCCATTTCTTTGTCATTGCTTGAACTGACTACTACTGCTCGCTCTACATTGGTCCCCTGGCGGGGCAGGTAAGGTGCCTGGAGAGAAGATTCTTCGTTCAGCATCGCGCCTAGTTCGGCGCATTCCAAGGTTTGCCCATGGTTCTGGTTACATGCGCAATGTAGCATTGGCTACACTGGCTTCCTCTTCCGCAGTGAATTATCTACAGGGTCTGGGCCCATTTCTGGCGCTGCATTTTAGGCTCGGACCTGCTTATTTGAGGGAGCATTGTCGCTCCACTCTGGATGTGTTGGGTCGCCGCTCTCTCCGCTTTTCTGTGCAGGGTGAGCTTCTTGTCCCATACACACGAACCTCTATCAGGCAGCATATCTTGCTTTATCTGTTGTTGGTCCTTTAGTGTGGAATGGGCTCACTCTTGCTTTGCACTTTCTGTCGACGGTTTTTCTGATACGTTTTATTGCAACCTTAAGACTTTTCACCAGGGGCTTGGTCTGGAATGCTATCGAGTAGATACATTGAAGCAACTCTGAAATTTTCGATTATATTCAATTGACCAAAGTGGTAAGAAATTCAGAGATAAGCAATATATGGGTTTCTAGAACGGATACTGGGCGGGTATGCTGAGTAGCAGTAGGATGTGTAGTGTGTGTTGCTTAAGTTTCTTTGATTTGTAATGGGGATGATTATGTCAGTTCTAATCACGAAGTTTCAGTTTCTTACCCGGGAGGTCAGCGCAGTATAATGGGAAATTTCAGAGGTTTCCGTCGAGATATGGGTGTCTGGAACGGACATTGGGTGGGTGCATTGCGTAGTCCTGTGACTGTAGTGTATGTTGTTAAGTTTCTTTGATTTGTGATGGAGATGACTATGTCATTTATAGTCACGAAGTTTCAGTTTCTCACAAGGAAAGTCAATGTCATCAATGCTATAGAATGGGAATCTTCAAACGTTGCAATCTAGATATCGGTTTCTGGAACGGAAATTGGGTGGATGTCCTGAGTAGTTCTATTGGTGTAGCGCACGGTGTTTAAGTTTCGTTAGTTTGTGATGGGGAAGAGTATGTGATTTATACGCAGAAAATTTCAGTTTCTTACCAGGTTAGTCAATGCAATGTAAGGATCTTTCAGAGGTTGCCGTCAAGATAGGGGTTTCTGGAACGGATATTGGGTGGGTGTCTTGAGTAGTTCTATGGGTGTAGTGTAAGCTGTGTAAGTTACGTCGGTTTGTGATGGGGATGAGTATGTCATATATATTCACGAAGTTTCAGTTTCTCACGTTTCAGTTTCTCACAAGGAAAGTGAATGTCATCAATGCCATATAAGGGGAACTTTCAGAGATTGCCGTCAAGATAGGGGATTCTGGAACGGATATTGGGTGGGTGTCCTGAGTAGTCCTATGGGTGTATTGTAAGCTATGTAAGTTTCGTTGGTGTGTGATGGGGATGAGTATGTCATTTATACTCACGAAGTTTCAGTTTCTCACAAGGAAAGTCAATGTCAACAATGTCATATAAGGGGATCTTTCAGAGGTTGTCGTCAAGATAGGGGATTCTGGAACGGATATTGGGTGGGTGTTCTGAGTAGTACTATGGGTGTAATGTATGCTGTGTAAGTTTCGTTAGTTTGTGATGGGGATGAGTGTGTGATTTTTACGCAGAAAGTTTCAGTTTCTTATCGGGTTTGCCAATGCAATGTAAGGGCGGTTTTCAGAGGTTGCCGTCAAGATTGGGGTTTCTGGAACGGATATTGGGTGGGTGTTCTGAGTTGGCCTATGGGTGTAGTGTAAGCTGTGTAAATTTCGTTGGTTTGTGGTGGGGATGAGTATGTAATTTATACTCATGAAGCTTCAGTTTCTCACAAGGAAAGTCAATGTCATCAATGCCATATAAGGGGAACTTTCACAGGTTGCCGTCAAGATAGGGGTTTTTGGAACGGATATTGGGTGGGTGTCCAGAGTAGTTCTATGGGTGTAGTGTATGCTGTGTAAGTTTCGTTAGTTTGTGATGGGGATGAGTGTGTGATTTATACTCACGAACTTGTAATAAAAATTGCAATTTAGAGCAATTTATTGAAGAGGTCTATGTAGTGATTTAGCAGAAGTGAATATTGTAGGCTTATGGCGTATTTGGGTAGAATGTGTGGAGTTTATGATTTTGAAGCAATTTCGTTTTAACTTGGCTCGATTGTGTCTAATTTTAACATTCCGGTAATAACTAGGGCCTATTCCTTCACTGCATTAGATGCACCGCGAATGTGTGTAATGCGCTCGAAAATGAATATGACCTCCAACTTGACAGACATTGCAATCAGTTGTAGTTAAATTTTTAGCTTTGCCTGCTATGCATGTGCCTGTTAAATGTGCGTGTAGCAGAGGAAATTTTTTTATATGGTCTCATTGAACCTGACTGTCAAACAAAACTCTTTCAAATTCTGTCTTTTTGAAATTCAATATAGACAAATTACAGTGACACTTCTTCCTGTATTAATATTCTTAAATTAATGCTATAACCTGGGATTAAGATTACTAAGGGATATGAAGCGGCAACGCGTCAGCAAATCAGAGCTCGTCTTTTCTGATTCATCGCAGGCGATGTCTGTGGCTGTCTATTTTTAGAAAAGTGACATCCGGGCTTTTTGGAGAGAGACGACTTGGCTCAGAGAAGAAGAAAACACTCTCGGAATCGCTCTAGATTCTTTTAGCGATTTATTTATTAATAAGGACATAATTATGCGATTAAAGTAAATTACGGACAGTCTAAATAAATAAATAAATAGTCTGAAACTAAGTAACAGACAGGATGCCAAAATCCTGCAGCTATTGATAAGTGTTTTTATTTAGTTAAGCCAGCTATAACCGACCCATGTTTGACTAGCCGGCGTTACTAAAGTCCCGGATGTGAGCCACACACATAGTCTAGATAAAAGATCCTATATTCATCGGCTTCATATCCCTTTAGTAATCTTAATCCCAGCTATAACCGCACTGAATTGTTTCATCATGCGTGATGTTGATTGGGTCTTGGATTCCTACTGAAACGAATCAGACCCGAGTGCGGGAAGACTCAGATTTTAAAATAATATTTACCTGCATTTTTCCACACCAAAACATTTATGCGCGAATATGAATACAAAACAAACCTGACAGATGTATCTGTTGAAACCTCGTGTTTGGCACTGGCGTCTGTCCCGATTTGGGACCAAAATTCTTGCCCTACTCCTGGTCTGACCGATTTTACCACAAATCAACGTTTGTGAATAAACTGGTTGTCTCGACGCGATCTGTCAATCTCGTGGGCAAGCATTGCGTCTATTATGGTTGCGATTGCACAAGCTATGGAAACCGTCCTTCTCGCCGTGTTTACATAATCTTACCGGAAACATGACACATGTGCTGATAGTCCCACCCATCCTCCTATAACCAACGACCTCTTATATATAACGCCTATAACAATATAAAGCGCGACGGTTTTCCCATTTTGAAAATTTGTAGACAAAGGCAGGATCGTTTGCAGAAGATGAGATGTAATTATTTATACTGTGTTAGTACTGTAGCCACAGCTTTGTTAGTACTGTAGCTTTCGAATGTTTATGATGCTAGGTATCATCAGGTAACATTTGGCCATAGTAATAAACATGCACCCATACCAGCAAATATGCACTCTGAGACAGATATTACGTACGCAAAAATCTGGGAAAATTGGACCCCTCCCGGTACGCACGCGTACTTTTTTCCAACCCCCACCTTTGTACTTACGGTTGACACACCCACCCCCAAGACCAGCTGCAGAATGTGTCAGTACCACAGGTCCAGGCCGCGACTGTCTGCACGTTAGGCCAGATTGAATGATGAGTAATCCATGGACTACCTGCTGAGTTGTGTGATAGTTTAATAATAGCGTTCAGAGGTAAGGCGGCATACAATTGACACCTCTCCCACAGTCCTACTTCCTCTGGTAGTACCGGATAGCTGGAAAGACTGAACTCTAGCTCACTTGAAGCCCCTCCGTTTCCTATGCGTACGTACATTATCAGTAGACCCCCTCATACGCAAACATATATGCAAGCACATGCATTTCGGTTACCCTACATGCGTACGTAATATATGGATGGCCCCCTAATGAATGAATGAAAGTGTTCCTTATAAGGGTGTCATAGCCTATAGGTCAGCATAGAGCCTTCAATTATAGAATTGAAGGCTCTGGGCCTACTAAACACTTGAAGATAAATTAAATTGTGTGTCACAAAGCATACAAATGAGAACACAACAGTGTTCATACATAATCTAGTTTGAAAAAGCAACAGTGACAAAAGTATAGTTATAATGCACAATGCCGATATTTATTAATGCTAAGGTTTAAAAAACATCAAATATGTAAGAAACTGAGTTTGAGCTGGATAAACACTGATCGGTCATAGCATCAGTTTTCCCTACCATGTGACTGCGCCATCTCTGGAAGTTTTGAAATCACATCTCAAGACCTATTTTAAAAGTATCATACAATTGTCATGATTTTTAAATTCATGCACAGCGCTCTTTTCTTCGGTCTCACCCACGCTTTGTCGCTATGTAAATCGTCACATTATTATTAATATTACAAATAAACTCAATAGATCAAGTTTTGTTTATACATGAATATTGAGATTGAAATAATATCACAAAGGTATGTCCACAGGCACATTTGATACACAACAATATCTCATTATGAGCCATCTCGAGTAACGTGTTAAACAATGTGCATTTGTGGCTCATTAAGTTACATTTTCTGCCGTTTTACAAATCAACTTATAACAACAACAATAATAACAACAACAATAACCATAATAACATTGTGTCATAATGATGTCATGTAATGAACATTTATTGTGTCCAAAGGCAGAATTAGAAACTAAATATTTCAAAAGTGCTAGGGTCATATCATAAACCTAACTGAAAAGTGCCTAAAATAGTGATCTACATATCACAGCATGTATATCAATCAATCAATCAATCAATGTATATATTGCATCAAATGACAACAAAGTAGCAAATCGTTTACAATTCGGAAGCCAATGTTAACAATTATAAAAGTTTACAAGTATATATACATGTAAATAAATATATTTTATTTGTATAGACAATTACATATGCACCAAGTATATAAAAGCAACTGAAACGCTATTAAAGTATTATAATTACGCATGCTGCCTGTCTGATTCACTCTACTTATTATGTCTCTTTGTTACACAATTCCTAGTTAATCGGGTTGCCTGCTTTGTTTGGGCATTGTCATACAGTCATGAGTCATGTCACCAAATGTCCTAATGCCTCGATCTGCACTACCCGGGTCATATCATAACATGCAACCAGAAGTTTCAGTGCTTGCATGGAACAAAGATCCATTCTGATTATGTTAGATTTGTCAAAAACTTTCAACAGTCTATATTTGGACTGCATGCTGTCTCCATAAATGATTCCTACCTAAACCGGCCTTCTGTCATTTAGCATATTCCGAGGCAACTGATCTCAATGTAGCAAGTTTACCATTCTGTTTGAGGCTAGGCCACAACAGAGATCTCAACTGGGTCCATTTCTATCCTGCCCCCACTTCAACCAGTTCTACTTTATCTGTTTTAGCCTGATATCATGTTATTTGGAAGACCCTAAATTAGGTGGAGTGCAGTAACAATTACAGCAGGTGACAGTTATAGACATCACTGTGAAGCACTAGCTGTAAACCTTAACTCTACTTTAATTAAGTTACAGCATACTCCTCGTTAATGCTTTAATGTGACTGGGAAACCAATGCAGCTCGTCGTTAAAGTGTTAAGGCATTTCACGTTTATCAGAATAAGACACCGCCACACTGTTGGTGCCCTTTGTTTGTTTTTGAAGCCCTTCAGATATAGACCTTAACACTTACAAAATTGCATTTAGCCACGGTACTAACTGCTCTTGACAGACTGATTTTTTTACATGAATGCACAGACACACATTTATATTATTTCTTGACTTAGCCATATCATTAATTCACTTGTTCCATGCAGTAAAGTCAGACATCCATGACATCATTATCATAGTTATCATCCTCTTCGTCTTCATCAGCATTTAATCTATTGTAACAGCGTAAGGATGCATCTTTGAAGTGTTCATACGGGTGTTGGATAGGCAAAATTTCCAGACACAGCCAGCAGAAGTACGAATGACACTTGGTACACGTCATTTTGTTACAACCCGCAAACTTCTGTAAAAAATAGCAATTTTCAAGAAAATCAGATCATTGTCACATAACTAGAAAACTAAAACATTCCAGTACTGTCAGATAATGAGAACACTCCAGTATATAGTTAGATAATCAGAACACTCAGGTATACAGGTAGAAAATTAGGAAATTCCAGTATACAGGTAGTATTGAGTACATAGTTAGAAAATCAGAGCATTCCAGCATTGTTAGATGATGATGATGATGATGATGATGATGATGATGATGATGATGATGATGATGACAATTTATATGGCGCCGTAACGCGGCCATACCGCTGCAAGGGCGCCTCACAACTTCTAGCGGGCAGGATCAGCCTTAGCAAACAGGTGGGTTTTTAGCCTGGATTTGAAAGAGTTCACCGAGTCGGCCAGTCTGATGGCAGGTGGAAGACTGTACCAGCATCTGGGACCGGTGGCTGAGAAAGTGCGATCACCGAAACGCGTCCCCATCCTCCTGACGCGGAGATCGATCTTTTTGAGAGATCTAAGTTGCAGTCCGGTTGCAGAGGAATGGGTCTCGGAGCAGAAAATCAGGAATTTGTGGCATAACGTTAGAAAATCAGAAAAATTCAGTTAGCAAATAGAAATCTGGACATTACCTGCTTAGAATACTAGAACTATCATAACAGTGTATATTGTATCATATCATTAGACATTTTAACATTCCAGAAGAAAATTTAAAAAGCAGAACATTCTTACATATAACTGGAACATTTTTGTAAATGTTCAGTTAAAAATCTAAACATTCTAAACATTCTGAAAGACATTCAGAAAACAGACATTCTAGCACGGTGAATACGGTCCTCTCATACCATGCAGACAAGATGAACGTGATAAAGTATTTTACATTAACAGGTCACAAACCTATCACACAAAATTGCACTTTAACAAACCTCAATAGGCACAAAGCAGTGAGGGCATCTCTTGCCGTTCTTGTCCAACCAATCCACAGAACAGTGCTCATTCACAAGTTTCTTCACTACCTTTTTGCCATGCTTATTCTCGAGCTCCAGCTTTTTCTGATCACTGCCATTCAAATAAGCTTCAGAAATATTCTCTGCAGCCTCTACAATAGAGACAGACATGCAATACTCAAATAAAATTTGAACTGACAACTCTTAAGTTGCAAATCAAATTTCGAATCTTTGCCTGATTTTTTAATAAAGCGTTCCCTTAAAGCAAACACAGTTTTCAATTTTCTTTCCCTTTTAACTCACAAGAGTTCATCACAACACTTATTTCAATCATATCACCAAAAGTTCCAACTGCACAATTCCATTAAAATGCTATCATTGGCAATACTTATCTGGGTCACTTGGAACTCACACAAATTTGAAGTTTCTTTACTAGCAACTGAACACAACACACTGCTCTAAAACATATGCTGCAATGTATTTTATCCCTCCATTATATAGCTTCAGTACCAGCCTTACGGGTGTGCAAACCATGTGGTCGCACAGGGCCAACAACTTGGAGGGGGAGCCAAAAACTCACAGAAAATTAACAGGAACAAGACACCCAAATAATAATAACAATGGAAACAATTTGACTTGTGTCATGGGGGCCCATAGTATACTCTGCACAGGGCCTGAAATATCTGAAGGCTGGCATTGATAGCTTTAAACCAGCTGAGTCAGCAAATAAAAGTCTGGCCCCAAATCATCTCCCATGTCATACTAATGTTTGAGTATTAGATTGCCTATCAATCACATACACAAGATAAAGGTGTTCTACTCTGGCACACTCGGGTCGGTCAAAACCTTGATGACCGTTCCTTGTGCACTATGTCAATGTAAACATGTTCCCAGTATGAATGCACATACTTATTTATACTTTATATATACATATACTATATATATAATATATATATATTCATTTATTGATTCCCAAAAATTGTCAACAAAAAGAAAATATAGCTAGATAGCTTCACATGAATTATTATTCGTGTTTATTCGTGTTTTTTCACCATTTGTTTGTGTGCACTCATGTCATCTCTAATGCACTTAATAATAATGTATAATGTTAACCGTTTGCTGCAATTGCACTAATTTTGTTTTGGATTCCACATATACCATTTAATTAAGTTTTAATTTAGATTTATCTTGTTCACTTCTTTTATCTTGATCAAAGCAATTGATTAGAATATTGATTGAAAGACTTTTATAATGACATTCATTGTGATAGTATTGAACCTTAGGTGGCCCTACATAGCAGGATTTTTTATCCCTTCTGGGTCTCCTTTTGTTGCAAATGCTGATACTGTTATGTTATACTGCTTTATTTTCAAACTGCTTCAATAAAGGATTTGATTGATTGATTGATTGATTGATTGATTGATTGATTAGCAGAGTATTGGGGAACGAATGGTAGACCAAAAAGGGAGTCCTGCTTAAATAGGGCCACAATTTACAAACAATACCGATGGCAGGCAAGAAGAGAATGAAACACACACGCACGCACGCACGCACGCACGCACACACACACACACACACACACACACACACACACACTGGTACATAACATACAGATACACAAAAAGAAAAATGCGTTTTTACAGCACATAGCATAATAATGCATATCTATACAATTACGATTATTAAGCGTCTTTACCAGTTGTTCCAATTTCCTCCACAAGTTTCCTCAGTAGCATTTGGCCATACTTTTTCTCTAGCTCCTTTTTATCCCGTTCTGTGCCATTCAGATAAGTTTGATGAACCCTCCGTGCAATATCTACAGATACATAATATTAGATACAGACACATACCAATAAAAGCAGATGTACAACATATTCATGTACAGCACACCCTTTCCTTTGGCCTCGGCTGTGCTATGGCGCTGTACAAATTGTCTAATTATCTTATTATTATTAAAATTATTATTATTATATTTATTATTATTATTATTATTATATCCAGGTGGTCTAAAACTCATGGCCCATGGACCAAATTTGGCCCACAGTCTGATTTTTGCCAGTGAAACTTGGTAAATTATTTTTAATCATTTATTGCTGATAATTAACACTAATTATTTACATTATTTTATTATATTTACAATGTTTTACTGTTTGAGCATCTTAAGCGCTAAATAAGTGCAGTATATATACCTATACCCACATTTAGTCATGTAAAAACGCAGTGGTCAAAGGCAAAATTGGTAAGCAGTGTCAATTCTTTACTTCCGTCAATAAAGCTACAAAGCTTTGGTAAGAGCCCCTTATTGAAATAATTATGTGCTAAGTGAAATTGTGATCCACGATTTATATCGTGCCTCTTCAAAAGAGACTAGACTCATCAGAGAAGCTGCTGAACTAACAACAGATAACGAAGATCAAACGAAATGGCACTCATAAAACAAAGGTAAAGATAAGCTAAGGAACTCATGACATCGGGTGCTAAGCAACCAATTCCATTAAGTTGGACCGACCACAGTGAAGCTTTAGTGCTGCACATCGAAGTTCAGGCTGGGGAACAAACACAACTTCCTCAGATAAGATGGAGCAGAGCCCATCAGGGGATATTTTTAAACTAAGTTCATTGGCAACCAATGTAATTCTTCCTGCATCAAGTCGGATATATGCCAAAACCTAGTCCTACCTCCAATCAGCTGCGTCACAGCGTTCAACATAGACTGCAGTTGGTTAATGCGGGAAATAATTAATCCTAAGCAACAGCATTACCAATCAACCCTGATGCATATGCGTAGAGTAATGGATAACACACTGGCGTGAAGAGCAGTAGGTACCAAGATCGAATCCCGAAGACCCCGTAAGGTTTATTCAGCCTTCCAATCGCTAGGTGGCGGCGATGGTTAAATGAATAGTAGGCCGTGATTGGCGCCCTGTTGGCTGCTGTATAAAGTTATATTCGACACCTGTAAAACTGTTATCATGTGCTTCTACTGTATACATGTATGTAGGGCACCCTGTGTGGCTGCCGTTTGTACTATATGTATGTTCACTGTACAGAGCAGTGCGGTTAGCAGGCGCTTAATAAAGAAAAGATTATTATTATTATTATTATTATTATTATTATTAATTATTATTAATTATTATTATTATTATTATATAGATCATGGCAGCTTCAGTTGTAAGCAAACATTGTGCGGATCTGGCAAAGTTCATTAAAGCACATTTAACATTCTCCTTTCACATGCTTGACTCTGGCTAGGAATCCACTGGTTGGGGTCGGAGTGGTTGCTGGAAACGTCAGTATAGATTTTATTGTCAAGATTATTGGATTAAATGAGAGTATTGGGAAAATGATAGTGGGAAAATGAAAGAATTGGAGATCCATTAAAAGTCGTACAAACAAACTGGCAGAAAGTAAAAAACAGACAAAACATTTGAGAGATTCTCATAAATTACAAAAGAAAAACTTTGGCAAAGTCAAATACGATTTTGCTCGTTTGTCCTCTTGTAAATTTGTAGATTTACCTCTGGATCTCTCTTTACCTGAGCTGGCCTGGCTTGTGAATAGAACCAACTTTAATGACTGCTTGTGGATCAAAGGTTTGACTTACCACAACTGACAGTGCTATTGAAGTTTGATTAGACCTCGTGCATTCCCTTATTCTCCAGTTTTACTTCAACTTTATAAAGACTTATTGGTCAAGTACTGGAGAGGGTTGGTCAATAACACTTATTGGTCACTAGCTGATTTACCCGGCGTTGCCCGGGGTTATAAGCCACCACCACCACCACCACCACCACCACCACCACCACCACCAGTTAATGTGAAGTGATATCTCTACGGCTGCGCCATCTGGCGAATCTTTAGAAATGCGTGCCGGGGACAGAGAATTTTCGGTGAAACACACAGAATCTTCTCGGGTGGCGCCATCTGGCGAATGAAATTAGGTCGACTCGAATTTTTAAGAAGTGGGGGTTTGGGAGGTTTTTGCCCGTTTTCACCATGGAAGCGGTGAAAACGGGGGACGCGAAGCCTCACACTGGGTGTGTAATGCCCACTCCAAGACAGTAGTGAAGGTTTGGAGTGAAAAGGTCGAAAGGTATACAAATGCATCCCAGTCAAAGATCGCTGTGACAGAGGGACAGACAGACAGTCTTTGCTTTATTTATATAGATGTACTGGAGAGGGTTGGCCAATAACACTTATTGGTCATATACTGGAGAGGGTTGGCCAATAACACTTATTGGTCATGTACTGGAGAGGGTTGGCCAATAACACTTATTGGTCATGTACTGGAGAGGGTTGGCCAATAACACTTATTGGTCATGTACTGGAGATGGGTAGGCCAATAACACCAGCAGCTTTGTATCATAAGTTCTACAGAAAATCATTTAACTAGACCACAGTGGCTAATTATATATTGTAGCCTAGAACAGAGTTCTTTACCTTCATCAGCAATAATTAACTTAGGAGGTTTAAACACTGAACAAGCTTTTCAGTTTGACCTCCCCAGACTCTGACCTGGCACCAGAACAGACAAGGCAGCCTGGGTATTGCGGATATGATTCGATATAGCCAGTGATTGAATTGTCGGGGGGGGGGTTGGGAGGGTTCAACCCCCCAGTTCATTTTTCAACCCCTCCAGTTAATTCCTAAAAATTACCTTGGGGGGTTAGGTTAAACCCTCCCAATGCAGTTTTCAGTGGTTCAATATATTGTGTATCTTCCTTTCGCGTGCACTCAAATAATTATTCTGCTGCTGCTATACGATTGTGTGCACTCAAGGTCACTTGAGGTCAAATGCGTCCTCAGTGCGCCAGCAATAAGACAAGATAGCACATGGCCACAACATAATTATGGCAGGCTCAGCCCCTTCGCAATCTACCTAACCGCATACAGAGCTACTGGCACTACCGGCAGGGTCATGACCCGAGTATACAG
The DNA here is from genome assembly GCA_963556255.1 of Allolobophora icterica. NCBI lineage: Eukaryota > Metazoa > Annelida > Clitellata > Crassiclitellata > Lumbricidae > Allolobophora > Allolobophora icterica. Next base: position 58,958,645 of record OY744605.1, read on the forward strand.
CCTCTGGACTGACGTCGGCCTACCCCAGCCTCGGCAGATTCCAGCCTCGGAAGACCCCAGCATCCGCAGACCCCAGCCAGAAAGAAATTAATCACTAGATATTATACGCTGATGTGTACGCCACATATTCATAGATATGCAGCTTTCTGTTATTTTTGCCTTTGTCACTCTATCTCTATATCTACTAGATATTTAGGCATACGTACATGCGTAGATAGACATGGAATATATATGCATATATAAACACGTATATATGTATATATCTATATTATATCAAACTGAAATTCGTAAAATCAGTACGACCTCTGTTGGATTCGTTAGACTTGTAAGCTTATAAATTCAATTGCCAAGTAAAAACGAGTTTACGGGAGTTTGGATTTTCGTGCAAAAAGCGATTTGCTTATGGTGAAGAATGTCATGGAGAACCTGAAACAACTAAATTCAGACGATGTGACAGTGAAGCCGAGAATGCTGATGAATCAAAACGTGGTTAGTGTGAATGAGTAGGCCTAATCATGCACTTACCGAGATTACAATAATAGGTTAGAATCTAGCTTGAACGAAGTGCTAACGTAAATCACTGGTTGATACTGAGTTATAGACTTGTTTTCTTATTTTATAGGGATGCTCGATAGTGTAGTAGTTAGCACGTGGGATTGTCAATCGAGAGTTCGAGAGTTCAAATCCCCGAGAGGGCAGAAATTTGGTTCGAGATTTCTGTTCTATCTGCACCCCCTAGCCAACTCAGCTATGATGAGTACACTGACCGTAAACTGTCAGTGGGAAGATGAGACGGCGAGGGAGAGGACTGGCCACCCGCCCTCTTAGGCCGAGGCCAAGAAAATGAACTCACTAACACTTCATACCCATGGCTGCCTCAGAGCTAGCTTAAGAGATTGCTCTTCTGCTTCTTTCTTATTTTTATTAGTTATGTGTAAATTGGCACATAAATAAACTCGATGGGAGTTTACTAATGTGCTTAAAATTGTCAATTTCGACAAGTAACTGAAATTTTGAGTTAATTTAAATTTATGAATGATATGATACTGAATATGTGATTATTTATATTTCAATCGACTTATTTTATATATTGTACATAGACTGGAACCCTGGGCAAAGCTACAGGCTTGCCAAGGAGAGCTGAATTATCTAGTCATAGTTCTAAATTATCAGCTTACTTAATGAAAACTGTTGCTTTGTTTTTCTGTTTTCATTCATACCACTTCAGTGTTGTTTAAGTCATAATTTTTTGCTAGAGCTATTAATCGTCTGAAAATAAAAATAAAGCTCAAGAGTATTCCCATAAGTACTGTATTCTTCACTATTCGATTTTTTTTACACAGCTAAGAATCAAGTACGTACAGTACACCCACTACAATTTCACACGTAGGCCCTATAACAGTTTCAAGTTCTTATATATATATATATATATATATATATATATATATATATATATATATATATATATATATATATATATATATATATATCGTTTATTCAAAAACCAAGTGACAAACCGCATTAGGGTAGAAATTAAGAAATTCTGTTCGGGATATCCGGACATGAAAGAATTTTTCAACCCCCCCAGTTCAAATTTGACAATTCAAACCCTGGATATAGCGCCGCTGAATAGGCTGGTCTCCCTGACGTGGCTTTTGTGTGGCGCTGAGAACATTTGGAGATTTACATTTACATTTTCAACTTGAATTTTTAAAATCCTTACTAAGATCCACATATCAAACAACCTCTTCACAAATTGTCTTCTGCTTTACCACAGAATTAAATTCCTACAGTGTATCACATTATAATGAGAGTTCTTTACCAGCTGTAATTCCAATTTCATCAATAAGTTTCTTCAGTTGTCTGAGACCATACTTTTTCTCAAGCTCCTCTCTTTCCTGTTCACTGCCATTCAGGTAAGCTTCATGAATCTTCCGTACCTCATCTAAATATATGCAGCAATACAAACAGATACAGAGCAACAGATATAGATAGATTAATATAGAACATCATTACAGATATACAATGCAACATTCATATGGTATCAACTATTACTCTAGCTGGTTGGGATTTACCTGTGGAAGCCTGCCTGGAAGCCTGGAAGAACTTCTGTGAATTGCTTTGCTAATTGATGATCTGTATTTGTTAATGAACTCGAACATAATTTAGACTAGCATAACAAGAGCCTCTGATTAGTTTAATCTGAAGCAACATTATATAAATTCTTATTACAAGTACAACAAAACCTTATTACTGTGCATCACATTATAACAATGGTTCTTTGAGAGCTGTATTTTTAGTTTACTCTCAGAAGGTCTGAAATAATTATTTTATCAATATACTCCTAGGAGAAAATCCCATTAAACACAGAGGGGAAATGGTGACCAGTTTTTCTTGGCCTATATACATATACCTTCAACAATTGTAAACCATTCAATTCCCATGTGGTTCTTTGCGGCTAGAAGCATCTCCTGAGGAGTTCCCATTCTACCCATTGATGATATCACTTCCAATGTTTAATTGGCACTACATAAATATGCAATTACATGTGTGGCCCAGAGCTGAACTATGAACCTAAAAAATGCAAATCCTTTGGATTGAAAAAAGGAAGTGTCTTTGACGTGATCAAATGCAATTACATTCAAATGAATCTCATCAAATCCAGTCTCATCCAGTACAATTGATCTAATCCATCCCATCCAGTTAATCACATAAATCGCATCCAACAATAATAATTTGTAGACAAGTTCTGATCAACATACCAGCCTGCATCTTGCACATTGAAATGCCATGCCAGACCTTTTTACAGTAGATGCAGAAGACGTAGTGACATGCAGCACACGACCCAATCGCACTGTCCTTGTCGACTACGACTGGAGAGGCACAGGCCTTGCGAGGACAATAGACGATATCGTTCATTGTATCCAAGGACAGCTGCAGTAGCAGGCGGTCATATCGTTCAAACAGTTCTGAACTGACCAATTCCTTCACCTGTACACATGTGTAAAGTAATGTAATATTGTAAACTTGAAATAATGTCCTGCAATGCACTCTCATCATTTTGGCAAGAAGCACCTTCAAGTGGTACTAAGATGCCATAAAATGTTCATTTGCATTACATTGGAAATAGTGCAACTACACACAAGTGAAAGCTCTGCTTTTGATTCTGTTAACTATTTTTGTGCATTATGGGCCCCAAAATAACAATGTACATTTAACATGACAAACGACGATTTGAACCCAATATGACTAGATTGATGGATTGATGTATTGAAGAATGGAGGTGGTTGAATGAATTTATGGATGGATGTGTGCATGAATGACTGGAATGAAAAAGAGGACTGATAGATGGTTAGATGAATTTATGGATGGATTGATTATTGGATGAATGAATTAATAAAAGCACGCATTGATAGATGAATGGACTGATGTATCTTTGATTGTTGATGTATGGTCCAACGGAGTGAATGATTTATGAATGGATGGATTTATGGATAGATGTATGGATGGAAGTTAGCATGGCTCGGTATGTAGAATGAAGTATTGATGGATGGATTAATGGATTCGTGGTTGGAAATATTCATGGATGGATTCATGGATAAATGGATTGATACATCAACTGATGGATGAACAGAAGCATGCACTGGATGACTAGATGGATGACTGTATGGATGAATGGAAGGATCCTGGCCACCAGTATATCGATTTATCATACATTTGCTCGAGTGGACAAGCATGCATCTCCTGACTAGTACCATTTCACACAACCTTAGCAACACCTGAAATTCATACTCTTTTGCCGAGACTGGGTTGGGAGCCCACTGGAGTACTTATCATGAAGAATGCTGCATGAATGAAATAAATAAATGAATTTATGTTTATGTGGTGATAGTGCAATTAATGGAAAAGTTTAACAAAAGCGGAACAAATTTCAGCAGCCTCAACAAAGTCCTATATTCAGATATATTGATTGTGCACATAATAGATAACTTTAAATAAATAATTTTAGATGACACAACTCTATTCATTACCTGTGTTGGATTTGCTTGGATGCCACATTTATCTTCGGGACACTTCAGCAGGCTAACTGAACCGTCTTTGATGTGAACCTCAAAATAGTCCCTGAGGCAAGCCTTACAGAACACGTGGTCACATCCCCAAAACCGCAAACATGCACTTCCAGGCTTCTCACAGAGACACACCTGGCAAGAGAAACTCGTGCTAGCAAAAACATGATCACGCTTAGTCCAATCATAATCGAGAATTAATGGAAGACTATCCTCACTAAGAAGCAAGGGAGATTTGATGTCTAGAAAGGCAACAGTTTCTGCTTGCAGAAACCCAATCCACGAGAAGAGTATCACAGATCCGCAGTTGTTGGCCCATAGCTCCTGAAGTCGAGTCATCAAAAGCGATAACTGCAAAATAACTAAACTGGTTAAATTTCAAATATTTATATAGTGGCCCTATATTATTCTATGTGAGGCAAAATCTGAATGATAGTAACTATGTGAAAATATCATCTGCTGATTGTTTCAAGAAGAGCAGTCCCTTAAACCATGGGTATGAAATATTGGCAACCTCATTTTCTTAGCCTAGGCATATAAACTGAAGCGTCCTAACAATCAGCTTCATCATAAAAAATTTAAATTATATTCTGGTAAGGCAAAGGAGAAAGACAAACAGCACACTAAACATTTTGTCATTTACCAATCGTATCTACCATTCCATACATTTTTTTTTCGTGACTCTCACTGGACTAATATGTTTCGTTCTTACCTGAAAACTTATCTTTTCCCCTCTGCTGATGGTTCATAATGATACCTGGTTCCTGGCTTTAAAGTGGAGAAGGACCACAGTCAAAGAGGCATATTGTTTACGAACTCTTAAGGTATCAGAGAGAGTTGGTATTGTGTCACATGTATACAAATTCCAAATTTATGTCAGCTGTGACCTCATTCTAATGCAGCTTCCTTATAATCATGCTACTTCATACAGCTATAACAGACAGCATCGTAACTGTATCTGTGTTGTTAATTCCCAATAACAAATGAACTGACCTGAAATTCTGTCAGCCATGGACAGGTCAAAGTACAGTTTGGAGGACTGGCTGATGGATAGTCATGTGGCAAAGTGAAATCAAGAACAACAAAAGGCAAATGTGAAACAGCATGTTCAGCACCTATACATGACATAAAAAAACAAAACGTAAACTGTAAATAACACAGTCTCTCTCACTGCCATATAATGTTCAAACTCCAAGGCATCAATTAATGGTCACTATTAATCAAGAACTAGGAAGCAAGATTTCAGCAGTGAGACCAGCCATCTGATCCAGCGCCTATCAGTTGCCTTACAAATAGGGAACGCTTAGCCTTCAGATAGGAACAACCATGAGACTGATGGCAGACCTAGACTGATGGTTTATGGGTCCAGTGAACTAAAAATAGTCAACTTAATTAGTCTGTTTATGAGTTTGTTGGCTTTAGTAAGAAAAGACAAACTAGAAATAAAAACAAAGTTTCAGCATAGACATTTATATTTGTGTATCTATGTATAAATAATTGTATATAGGACAGCATTGTTGGATAGAAACATGACATACACAGCTCATCAACTTCACTAACTGACATGCAGTCTAACATTTAACCACACCTGCTCTATTTTTGACTGCAATGCTGAACGGCTGTGGAATTTCCACTTCCACAAAAATAGAACCCCGACGAACATCTGAAACTCGAGACACAGTAATCATTTCTTCATCAAAAATGCTCTTCAGTGCCAACAGTTCGTCTTCCTGATCTTCATAATTACTCATTCTAAAAAAAATGTAATTAGCCAATTGTTATATACACCAATCATACTTGTTGTTAAACATTAAAATGGAAACTTCAAGAGAAACTCTTCAGGTGTGCTCCTGACTTACAGTTACAATCATTTATTGACATACCACATGAAGAAATCATTGTAGCAAACACTGTAACATTCTGGTAGTCAATAAGTCAGCCGAAAGGGTCATTGCGACCCAATTGACATCATCACTGTTGTCGGTTTCTCACGCCAGGCATTTGGCAGCTATAAGTGCAAATATATTATCTCCATTGTCCTAATCTAATCTAATCTAATCTAAGAACTTCAATAGTGCCACTGTCATAATGCTCAAGGCGTCAGTTCGTGGCCACAATTAATCAAAATTGTTGTGCAAGCCAAATTCCAGGGTGAGTCCGGTCGAAAGTCTGAAGACACAGAAACAGCCTATGACAGAAAAGAGTCCTTGAAAAGGTGAATTTACTGGCCAATTTCAGTTGTTTGTATCGTATTGTATATATATGTATATGGTCATTAATTATTATTTAGTCCAGGGGTGGCCAACCCGCGGCCCGCAGGCCGTATGCGGCCTGCGAGCTGCTGATTGGCGGCCCGCAAGACCACTGTCTTATGCGAGCACTTCTCCACATTTAAACGCGGTCGTATATTACAAAGAGCATTTATTTAAATTTAAATAAATGTTTCTGGTCTTATTTACACCTACTTAGCCCTACTTCTACTGGTTCTACTAATTCTTGGTTACTTTAATCTCCACCTACAAGACCTCACCGTACCTGCTGCTTCTCGCTGGAAATATCTCGATCGCCGTGCTCTTGGTGATGCCCTTCGCATTTCTCAGTTCATGTCTCCATCCTCGACGCTCGATGCCATAGCCATCTCACAATTGTTCGACCTCTACTCGTTTATTGTAGCTCAGCTTCTCGACACTATTCTTATCTGCCACCTCGAAACTAATGATCCTTGATGACAACATTAAGAGAAAGACAAAAGAACTGGATTGGACACATATTAAGAGGAGACTCCCTCTTGAGAGAAATCATAGAGGGGAGATTGGAGGGAAGGATAGGAAGACCGCAACCATGATGACCGAAGGATATAGCGGACTGAAGAGCACAGCGAAGAGAGGAATGGCGTCATTGGAAGTGGAAACCTGCCGAAGGGCAGTACAGAGAACTTAAAGAAGAGCGTGATGTTGATTGGGTCTTGGATTCCTACTGAAACGAATCAGACCTGAGTGCGGGAAGACTCTGATTTTAAAATGTTACCTGCATTTTTCCACACCAAAACATTTATGCGCGAATATGAATACAAAACAAACCTCACGGATGTATCTGTTGAAACCTCATGCATTTGGCACTGGCGTCTGTCCCGATCTGGGACCAAATCCGGCCCTGCTTCTGGTCTGACCGATTTTATCCCAAATCAACGTTTGTGAATAAACTGGTTGTCTCGACGCGATCTGTCGATCTCGTGGGCATGAGTTGCGTCTATTTTGGTTGCGATTGCATAAGCTATGGAAACCGTCGTTCTCGCCATGTTTACATAATGTTACCGGAAACAGGACACATGCGCTGATAGTCCCACCCATTGATATGTATTAATAGTTACTATTAATACATATCAACGGTCCCACCCACTGATGTGTATTAATAGTTACTATTAATACATATCAGTGGTCCCACCCAAAGTCCTCACCTATTAACATCTTTGGTCCCACCCATCGACCTATAAGGGGCCATCCATATATTACGTATGCAAAAATCCGGGAAAATTGGACCCTCCCTGTTCGCATGCGTACTTTTTCCACCCCTCCCCCACCCCACCTGCGTACGTACAGTTGACGCACCCCCCAAGACCAGCTGCAAAATGTGTCAGTTAGTAACAGTTACACAGGTCCACGCAGCGACTGTCTGCATTTAGGCCAGATTGAAGGATGAGTAACCCATGGACTCACTGTTGAGATGTGCGATAGTTTAATAATAGCATTCAGAGGTAAGGTGGCATACAAGTGACACCTCTCCCAAGTCTTACTTCCTCTGGTAGTACCAGATAGCTGGAAAGACTGAACTCTAGCTCACTGGAAGGCAGTCTTGTTGTCAAGACCTTAAACCTCAAGACCAAGACCAAGACCTTGAACCTCAAGACCAAGACCAAGACCTTGAACCTCAAGACCAAGACCAAGACTTTGAACCTCGAGACCAAGACCAAGACCTTGAACCTCAAGACCAAGACCAAGACCTTGCACCTCAGTACCAAGACCAAGACCCAAAAAATCGCAATCAGGTCAAGACTTCTAAAAATGTCAAGTTGGAATATTCCCTATTTTAATGAAAACATGAGTCTTTTATTTTATTCAAGCAAATTAACTTTAAATGAAAACTGCAGAGAAATCCGAATTTGTATTCCAAAGTCCTTCATGCAAACTATTATTCCAAATGCCTTTTGTATTTTATAAAAACCAATTCGCTCAGAATTTTCTGACCAAGACGTGCCTGGTGAGCCTCATAAAAATTCCGCCACGTGAAAAAATACGTTCTACAGGTGATGAAGTCTCTGACACACACAAAGAACCTTTTCAAGCACTGGATGTAAATGTACAGATAGTGAGTCCTTTTGAAATCTTCCCATGGTTTATCATACCGTCTGATACAGAATAACTGTTGCTGCTGCCAATGGGTTTTCCTGACCAACAAGACTTTTATCCATCCATAGATATTGGTCGCATGATGCAAGCAGGCTTGATTCAGAATTCTTGAGTTCTGTTAAATGACTGTTCATATTGACAGCCGGTCTTGGTCTTGCGAGACCAAGACTTTGAACCTCAAGACCAAGACCAAGACCTTGAACCTCAAGACCAAGACCAAGACCTTGAACCTCAAGACCAAGACCAAGACTTTTAAAAACGAACTCGAGTGCACTCGAGACCAAGACCTTGGTCTCGAGGACAACAAGACTGCTGGAAGGCCAATCAATTTGCGTACATACATTATCAGTAGACCCCCCACCTGCGTACGTACAGTTGACGCACCCCCCCCCAAGACCAGCTGCAGAATGTGTCAGTTACACAGGTCCACGCAGCGAATGTCTGCATTTACGCCAGATTCTTTTAAATGGATGATCCACTTTCTTTTGTCCTTCAACCTCTGTGAGGCAAATACCAGGTATACAATCAAGCCTGGCCAAATACAGATTGAAGGTATTTCTTGGCTGCCGAAGCACCAGTGGATATCAAATAAAGGCAATCTACCTACTGGTAGTGGCACCAGTCATCAATAACCAAAAGTTTATACTATCAACCTTAAACGGGCGACGGAAACATGTTCTACACTGGGACAATCTGGAGGTGTATCGAGAGAATTCTGGCCGCTGTGTCAGCTACCATCCTCGAGGGACCGCAGATCACATCGCCCATCGTCATCCCTCATTCTAGATGCTACAAGCTTCAGAAACTCTTAACATGCTTTTGGAAACTCTAGTTTGGAAGCTGTTGGTTGGACTAGCATGTGTGCGCAAACCGGCCACCGGTGACTTTTCTAGGGATCTGATCAAATTTTCGCTAACAGACAAAATAATGTTCCGCTTTAATTGACATTCAACGTCATAGAGACTAGCGCAACTAGTCACGCGCTCTCGTGCAAGACTTGTATTGTTAAAGCGCGTTATAAAAGTATAGTTGTGTTGTACTGTCCATGTAAATTTAACCTTTAGTCATCAACACTATGCAACTTAAAAGTTGTAAAACTTTGTTAATTGCTTCAAAGAAACAGTTTGCGGAAGCTTTGATACACCATCAAAAGCCACAAATATTCTGCCTGCCCCCAGAAAAGCTTAAAAGATCACTCCATGCTTATATATACTGAAATCGAAATCAATTCGTACATAATATTCATACACATAGGCATCCTTCATATAACAAGAACCTCACTAAACCCCTTTGAGACATGTCATGTGTAATATATATATATACATATATAAATATGTGTGTGTATATATATATATATAAATTTATATGTTTCATGCACTAAAGTTAGATTCGCATAAGGTTGAAGAATTCATTATTATCCTCCTCGTCATCGACTTCAACCCCACGAAACAATCCTCCAAGGCAGGTTGAGGGTGCTTTGTTGAAATGATCGTAGGGCCGTTCACTAGGCAGGACCGACAGACAGAGCCAGCAGAAATACGAATGGCACTTCGAACATGTCATCTTGTTACAGCCATCGATCTTCTGTTAGAAAATTACAAGTCACTTAGAAACCTATCATATTCTAACAAAATTAGAATATTGAAACAATTTGTAGCTGTAGTTGCCGATAGGTTACAGCACTCGGCTTGTAATACTGAGTTCAAGTCTCCTCTGCAGTGGTTACTGCATATGGACCTTGAGCAAGTCCTTCACTCACAATTGTTTCATGCCCAGAGTAAGAGTTTCTGACCTTGAACACATAATAAATACAACTTAATGCATGTAATAATAATAATAATAATAATAATAATAATAATAATAATAATAATAATAATAATAATAATAATAATAATAATAATAATAATAATAATAATAATTCAGCACATTTAGAAAATCAGAACATTCCAGATAACAGCTAGAAAAGTAGAACAACAATCCATTCTACAGTTACAATCCAGTATCTGGACATTCAAAAATTGTTAGAATATTAGAAAATAAAACAGAAAATTGCAGTGGATAGAAAATTTGAACATTCTGACACAATCAGAAGCCTGACATCAAGATATACCATATTTTCCAGACTATTCCATGCTTTATGCATGAACTACCACGAATCTATCTTATTGAAAATGGCGACTTGTGTATGGACTTTTAAGAAATGTATTAGACTACCTGATATATAATCTGAATACAGAATGCATTTCAATTTTTTTCTCATCTTGCTACAACTAGTAAACAAGTATGGTCTCTTTTTCATCATTGGGGCATGCCATGTGCAACGATTGTATTACGTTTTACCATCTTTGCAACAGTTCTGCCTGCCTGCAGGAATCAGCACTGGGCAACCACATCTACTGCAGCCAGGATGAACTGTTAATATTCATTAGTTGTGCTACTGGACAACATTTATTAATATGTATTAACCTGTAGCAGATGTACAGCAATGCTCATGTATTTGTTGTATAATTTGGTCAATCATTAACATCGTATGTTAGACGGTTTAATGAATATTGTGAAATTATTAATAAGAAGCACTCTAATTCAATTAAAAATTCCAGCAGGCATTTTCAAACAAAACCCTATTAACTTACGTAGTTAAATTGAGGTACTATATAGTATCTTTCTCTATTTGGTATCTTTGGTTTCATTGGTGTGATTACCCGGTAATACTACAATAATGTTGCAGTCCAAACTATCCAAAAAGGCATTAAAGGCATTATACAAAAAGTGCAATAAGTTGTACTGTAAGTTAATAGTGTATCCAAGGTGATTTTAAATAAATAAATAAATAGTGGAGATTAGAGTGCCATTTTTTGTAGAGTCGATAAAATCAGAAGCACTCGAGTCGGTACGCAGTGGCTTAGGGTGGATTCGAACCTGCGACCCTCTGATTACAAGGCACCGGCCTACACTACTACACCACCACGTCCTCCAAAAACACTTATGGGTGTTATGCCCTGATGGAAATCAGAGCCGTGGCTCTATTGACAGTGCATTTAATGTATTGATTTTACATAAACATTTGCCATTTTGCATCTTATTAAGAGGTGCACCTTGTAGTCTGGAAAATACAGTACCCGGCTAGGTAGCATATCAGAACATTGCTGCACAAGAAAAACACTATGTATCTTTAATACCGTCAATTCTAATTAAACTGCCTCTCATAACATGTAGACAGGATTTAATGAACAAATGTGGTAATTGAAAGTACTTTAAATTAGCAGTATATCAACTGAGCACAGAATGCAATTTAACAAACCTGAACTTGTGCAAAACAGCGAGGGCATTTCTTGCTGTTTTCCTGCAACCACTGCTCAGAAAAATGTTCTTCCACAAGTTTCTTCAGTTGCTTTTGGCCGAACTTTTTGACGAGCTCCTGCTTTTCCTGTTCACTGCCATTCAGGTAAGTTTCACGAATCTTCTGTGCAGCTTCTACAATACACAACAGATGCAGACCTATATACAATACAATACGCAACCAGGACAAAACTTAGTAACAACACATCGTATTATGTGTGCACGTTCTTCACAAGTTGTATTTCCAACAATGCTTCATCAGCTTTTCTAATACTATATTTCTTATATTATTGTATCTGAAGGTGTTATAACCAATTACTGATGGGGCATTCCACGTCAAATCAACACACTTTAGAAAAAAAATGGACGTCATCGTCTACAATTTTGTTGAAATTTGGTATGGTGACAAACCACTATGAAAAACTTTCAAAACCAAAATTTTTTATTTTTTGGTCAACCGATGTCTGAGATATGGGTCAATGAACATTGACCAAAACGGGCCGATTTTCGCTGACCGCCGATGTTCAAACTGCTGTATCTCAGCTTCTATTGCACCTAGAGACACAATTTAAATACCAAATTGAAGGTATTAAATAGGTCCATCTGGGCAAAGCTTTCATTGTTCTTAACACTTGATGAAAATTTCAGAATGGGCACTCTCATAGTTATTTTACAGTGATTTTTTAAAGGTACAGTCATAGTCGCGATTCGCGACCATCATCGCTACCGTTGATATGCCATGAATGTGTAACTGCTGAATCCTAGCTGTTAACATCAATGATCTTTGTACAGTGTACTAACTTTATCTCACACAATGTATGCTGAACAAAAATTAGGCTTACTTACATGCATACTTATTTACTTATTTAAATGAAATCTTGTTTCAGTTCTAGGTTTCAGTCTTTCCTGTTGTCTGAATGTTTGCATGACATAAATTACAATTTTATAGAACTTTTTGATGTTATTATAACTGAAGTTATGAGAAACTACCTAAAATAGACAGCTAAGTAGAGAATCTTAAATATTTAAATTTCCAAGTATATCTGCCAGGCATACAAAAGCTTCACTGCATCTGCCCAGTATCAGCCGAGTCAGTTTAATTGAAAGACTTTTATAGCAGACTGGATAGTAAAATTGAATGTGCCTTGCAGTCTGCAGAGATAGACAACAAGACCACTATTAAATTCTCAGATATCAAGGGCTACATCACTGCAAAGTATGATGGGCATTGGTGGCTTGGCTGTGTTCTGCAAATATTTCTGGACACGAATGAGGTGCAAGTCAATTTTTTACACCAACATGGACCAGCTCAATCATATCAATATTCACATCCAACAGACATCTTAGTAATGTCATGCAACAACATATTAACAACTGTTCAACCAACAACCGTCACTGGAAGAGTGTACTTGCTGACATCCGAGGAAACTATTGCAGCAAACCAGGCTCTTCAAAACAGTTTAGATCTATCGGGCGAAATGATGGTCGCGAATCGCGACCACGATTGTACTTTTATAAAATCACTGTAAAAAAACTATAAGAGTGCCCACTCTGAAATTTTCACCAAGTGTTAAGAACAATGAAAGCTTTGTATGGGAAAAATTTGATAAAATTCTAAAGTGGCAAACTGACCTAGATCAGTGTCACTAGGTTACAGTTGCTCAAACATTTGTTGTCACTAAATAAGAACGTTTCTGAGTGCTTTGCCCAGGTGGACCTATTTAATACCTTCAATTTGGTGTTTAAACTGTGTCTGTAGGTGCAATAGAAGCTGAGATACAGCAGTTTGAACATCGGCGGTCAGCGAAAATCGGCCTGTTTTGGTCAATGTTCATTGACCCATATCTCGGACATCGGTTGACCAAAAAATAAAAAAATTTGGTTTTGAGAGTTTTTCATAGTGGTTTATCACCATACCAAATTTTAACAAAATCGGAGATGGTGATGCACGATGACTGTGTTGATTTGACGTGGAATGCCCCTGGCTACAAATGTGTGTTGGCCTGAATATTATATCAACATCTGTAAGTTACTTTGTACAATCGTGGTGCGAAAATCTCAGGAATTTGGACTGAAAAGTTGTTCAAATAAAGATCCCATGTCCTATGTGGAATTCATTCATTCATTTGAAGAATGTATGGAAGGCATTCATACCCGTTTTTTTGTCAGCACTTCAGTCATCAATGGACATATGCCAAACTCCTAGACATGAGGCCTGTGCACCATAGGACTGTTTTTACTTCCAACTTACGCTGGTGCCAAACTACACTGCTTAGTGACATACAAATATGCAAGAAAATATCTCCAGGGTCGTTACACAGTCTATTTAGCAGGCTCAAATCGTTTACTTACAGATCAAGAAAACACTGCAAATAAACAACTACGACTAAGACCCAGAGTTCAACCGCAAACATGGTCCAATTGTATATGGCCCTATCAATTGATAGCTTTAATTCTAGCATTATTAAAGTTGAACATTGTTTGCATTCACTGCATTCCTGGTTCAGTCAAATGGTCTCTACCTCATCCCCACCGAATCTGATTCAGTACTCCTCGTTCGTTACTCATCAGCAGTCACCATCCTCTCATTCATCAACTTAACGTTTATTTGTCAGAAAAAATCAAAGCTATCAAAGTCTTGTTTGACTCTGCTCTTACTTTTAAGCAACATGTTTCAGAGCTATGTCTGTAAAACTGCCATAATCCATCTTTGGAGCCCTGAGGCACATATGACCTGTTCTTACTGACAATATGGCCACTTCTATTGCTGTTACTCTTATTCAGTCAAGATTGGATTATGCTGATTCTGTTCTTTGTCGCACCTTTTCTTATAATATAAATAGATTACAATGGCTACAGCACTTGGCGGCACATCTCGTATGCCACAACAGCAAAAGCTCATCCGCTAGAACTCAATTGCAACTCCACTGGCTCCCTATCTCAAGATGCATCAAGTTTAAAATAGCCTCTCTCACCTATCAACTTCTCCACACTCGGCAACCTACTTACATCTGTTCCACAACTGACTATCATATCCCTGCCCATATCCCAAGATCCAGTGATCATCTGAAACTTTGTCAACCTTTTGTTGCCAAGGTCATACGTGAACATGTTTTTAGCTCAGCCTCACCCACTGTCTAGAGAAGCTTATAAGGCCAACCGCAACAATCTCATCCTTCAAGCAGCAACTTAAAACTTTCTATACATCACGAATTCTTTGGTCAGTTAGCTTCCTCCCTCAGCTGCTCATTGCACTCCACTTAACGATGCACCGTGTCTCTCATTCAAGCATGGCACAAAAAATCTCATGTAACTCAATCATTCAGATGAAAGCCATTGGGACAGAAACCGTAAATGTGCGTTGTATGGTCTCGGTGTGAGATCAAATTTACATGAAATCTGAACAGATTAGGATTAGACAAGATCTGACGAACAGACCGGACTTCATCTTGCACAGTGCAACACCGTGGTAGACCATTTGACAGTAGATGCAGAAGACATAGTGACATTCAGCACACGACCCCATCGCACTGTCCTTGTCGACTACGACTGGAGAGGCACAGGCCTTGCGAGGACAATAGACGATATCGTTCATTGTATCCAAGGACAGCTGCAGTAGCAGGCGGTCATATCGTTCAAACATTTCCGAACTGACCAATTCCTTCACCTGTACACATGGGTAATGTAATGTAATATTGTAATTTTGAAGTACTGTAAAGCACACTCATTGAGGCTTGCAAGGAGCACCTGTAAGAGGTACCAAGAAGGTGCACTAAAAGCACTAAAATGTTCAGTTATATTAAATTACACTACCATTAAAGAAACAATGCAATTGTATAGAATTAAAAGGCTAAGCTGCTGATTCTATCAAAAATAGACCAAGTGTATTGTTAACTGGAGTTAACAGAGTGTATTGTTAACTGGGGTTAACAAAGTGTATTGTTAACTGGGGTTAACAAAGTGTATTGTTAACTGGGGTTAACAGAGTGTATTGTTAACTGGGGTTAACAAAGTGTATTGTTAACTGGGGTTAACAGAGTGTATTGTTAACTGGGGTTAACAAAGTGTATTGTTAGGGTTAACAGAGTGTATTGTTAACTGGGGTTAACAGATCTATCTTTCAGCTGAAATGCAAACAAAATCTGCTAAGGGATCCTATCTGAATGACTAGAACTGTGTTCAATATTCTTTGTTGGGAATCATGAGAAGCACTTATTTCCTCTTCCTAAATTATGAATGAGCAACCAACAAGTCCAGGATAAGGTCAAATCTGTTTGCCTGGTTAAATGCAATTCTGTGCCAGTAACTGTCCTGGATTGCCCTGGAAGGTACTAGGTAGAATATTTTTGGTTCTGTAATATACATACCTACATACACTTGAAGCCATTAATGGTTAGTTTATCTATACATATTTATTTAGAAGTTTTATTGTCTAGACAAAACAGGGTTGATGGTTGGTCAATGGCCTTTGGGTCCCAAAGGATTGCCAGGATAACAACGACTAAAACGTGTTAATACCCAAAGAAGGGTTCACCAGAGGAACAGTTCATTTCTGGACAGCCAGAGAAGTCCTAAAAATCAGATTGGAAACAATGTTGCCAGTCTACCATCATGGCAGGTCGAATAACAGTAGAAACAGATGCTGCCAGCCAATGACAGATAAAAAAAATGCTGCCAGCCAAAGGAAGCGACAGGTCAACTCTTCAGCCTGAAGAAAGCTACCAGTCAATGGATGTGACAGATTGGTACCCAGGATGCTGACAACACCATTGAGCATTGGGCACTACCGTTCAGATGATTTGAACCCTAGATGTGAATTACAATTTATCACTCTGATGGTGGTTTGAGTGCAACCAAGCCTTCACTGCCTACATGCAACCTTGAAGCCAAGACTGACACTAACAACAGAGGGTGTTGTCGAATTGTCCAACCTTTCCGCGTGCAATGAGGCACCAACCTGCCAGCGATGGAAAATGCAGTTTTTTGCTGTTTGCCATCTTCAGAACACTTCTGACAATGGGAACAGCTTCCGTGCCAATGGAAGCGTGAGTTATCGCCAACTTGTGGGGGTGGCCAGGCAAAGGGAATCGCTATCAATACAGGGTTATGCAGGTTGACTGTAGATAGTGTTCTTTGTGTCTCAATACTACTTTAAGACTCTCTTGCTCTGGCACAGGGCATAACTCACCATACCCCAAGAATCAATGACAGTAACAAGTCCAGGTATTACACAGAAACAGTTCAGCAGGCTCAAAACTGCACTCACTCACCACAATATACCAAAGTCATGTCATAATGAGGAAAGTTACGGTATATGGAGTTTCCAGTGTATACTCAAAGATGATTCATACAGCATACTAAAAATACTGAGAGCTTGGTAAGACAAGATATTCACCCACTAAGTATGTATGCCCCTTTCAACAGGTCTTCAGTGGCATAGTCGAGGTTATTCAGAGTAATTTGACAGCAATAACAACAATACGACTACTGGAGAAACTTTCCATGGGGGTTACAGTGCTTGGCAAACTGTCAGTTTCACATGAGATATTTATGAGAATTGAGGATTGTAACTCATCATTCGAGGTAAAAGACAAATGTTTCACCATCTGTCACTGTTCCATTCACAAGAAAATAAAAATGGCACATTCACTTTATAGATAAAAGTTTCAGCTAAAGAGCTACTTAATATGCTACTATTTGCTGAACAAATTATTACATGCTTGTTTGTTGATGGTACAGATAATTATAATGGAAAAGTTGCACAATTTAAGTAAAATAAGTCTGAACAATAACATTAAAGCCTAACATTCAACTAACTCTAGAGCCAATTTTATTATTACCTGTGTTGGATTTGCCTGGTTACCACATTTATCTTCTGGACACTTCAGCAGGCTAATTGAACCGTCTTTGATGTGAACCTCAAAATAGTCCCTGAGGCAAGCCTTACAGAACACGTGGTCACATCCCCAGATCTGCATACATGCACTTCCAGGTTTCTCACAGAGACACACCTGGCATGAGAACATCGTGCTAGCAAAAACACGATCACGCTTAGTCCGATCATAATCAAGAACTATCGGAAGATTATGCTCAATAAGAAGCAAGGGAGATTTGATGTCTAGAAAGGCAATAGATTCTGTTTGCAGAAACCCAATCCACGTGAAGAGTATCACAGATCCGCAGTTGTTGGTCCATAACTTCTGAAGTTGAGTCGTCAAAAGCGATAACTGCAATGCAAACAAAATGGTTAAGGTTTAAAATATTTATATAGTGCCCTATAGTATTTTATAACAGGCACTGAACAAAATGCTGAATGATATTAGAGTCTTGAAAATATCATCACCTGAATGATTCAACTCTGAAACCTACTTCAAATCAGCTTCATCATAAAAACTCTCAACATTTTACTCACGCAGCCAAATAAGGATGACGAACAATACATTCACCATTTATCGTTTACCAGTCTTCAACTCTTTGTGTTTGTGAGACTCCTGCTAAGTTTCGCTCTAAGCTTACCCCTTCCTCTGTGCTTATGCTTCATAATGTTTTCTGCAGCCTAGCTTCAAAGTGAACTCAAACATTATCAAATTTCAGTGATTCAGTATTTGGACGTACTGTATTCTAAAGTAAGCAATCTCAAGGTTAAGTCCTGTGAGTTTCAGTTGGCTTAAAAAGTGATAGAACAATAGCGATGCAACATTTGGACAACCTTTCTTCACATGTCTTGACGACAAATGGTATCCCATAAGACAAACTGGGATTTGAAGTCAAGAACATTTCCACAGCACATGTAGAAAAACTGAATGACGAACAACAACATAACTTTTTGATACAACTTTCTACTGGTACCTGTACAACCCATTTATGTTTAATAAATTGTGTCATGTAAAATACAAAAATCTGAATGAACGCTGTTAGAATTTCAGGCGAAGTTCTTGTCTCATCACTGAAAAAGATTATTCAGTGCTCAAGAGAAATGTACATAGCTCTGAGAACCATAGATAAGAGTCATGTACTTATAATGAATTCCTTACCTGATTTCAGCTTAATTGTGCAAAGCCTTATCACAGAGGCATCAAGTGCTATATGCATGTAACAACTCGTGCCTGCATTGTTAAATCAGACAAGTCAACTAACCTCGAAGTCTGACAGCCATGGACATGTCAAAGTAAAGTTTGGAGGACTGACTGAAGGATAGTCATGTGGCAGATTGAAGTTGAGAACAATGCAAGGCAAATGCATCACTGCATGTTCAGTGCCTACAAGAAAATCAAAACACAGTTTTAAAAAATGCAAATAAATAACACAAACTATCCCACAAACTACAGGAATAATTACCACATAACTCTGAAATTACTGGATGAAACAAATGTTAAAGATATTTCTTTTACAACAGAAAAGCTTTACTATGAATAAGATCTTACATATAGATGAACCTAGTCATGTTGTACATAGTATATGTAATATAGGAATTTGCATAAAAATTGGACTAACTTCACATGAAGCTCCTTATAACATGAAAATTCTGACAGAGCAAGAAAGATTCCAAATTTCATTCAGCTGCAACACAAGACTTCACTATGCAACCTTATTATAATTCAGAAGGTAAGTGTATATTTCTGAGAACTTTCTAGCACCTTTCCTGCACCTCACAGAAGTGCTTGATAACTCATGTGGTTTCAAAAGACCACATAACAAGGAAGTCGCAGTGTATCTTGCAATGTATTGATAATTTATATGTATATAATATATATGTACGAAATAGTAGGATTATTGGATCCTAATTGTCGAATGACATACACTTAAAACTGGCTAACTGACATGAAGGTTACTACTTAGAAACACCTTCTCTGTGTTTAACTGCACATCTGAATGGCTGTGGAATGTCGACTTCCACAGACACAGAACCCTGACGAACATCTGAATCGTCAGCTCGTGACACGGTAATCATTTCTTCATCATAAATACTTGTGAGTGCCAACAATTCGTCATCCTGATCTTCGTAATCACTCATTCTACATGAACAAAATAAGAGCCAATTCTTATCTGCATAATCATAATTGTGCAAAATTTAAATGCGTACTTCAAGAGAAGCTCTTCAAGTGTGTGCTTAATCGACAGCATAAAATCACAATTCAGCAGGACAGGTTTCAAACTGCAGATAGAAACAAGCCATAAAGGAAAAACTGTTCTCATGCCTACCAGACATGGGCCATATTAATAACCAGCAACTTCTGTGGTGCAGGCATTTGACACGCAAGGCGTCAACAATTGACACATCCAAATGAAACCGAAAAGACAGTTGTTTCCAAGTTAGTGACTGAGAGACAAAGGTGAGAGATTATTATCGTTATTACAACAATGACGTAGTCGAGTCCACCTAAGCTGAGGTGAGTCCGAGTCCATCTAAGTCAAGTCTAAGTCAAGTCATATGCTAAACATACGTTCAAGAGGCACACTCTTGGTAGGAACAGCTAAAACTGTAATTGCCACTAAGTGCAGTTGACTAGTAGTTGCCTGTTCTGTCCAGAAATTGACTTGGAAACTGAGTCAGCGAGTCAACTTCGAGTCCAAGGGCTTTGAATCCGAGTCCAAGTCTAAGTCGTGACAGTCCAAGTCTGTGTCCACAGAAAATCGGCGTTGAGTCAAACTCAAGTCCTTGGGCAGGCTTGAGCACTACATCACTGTATTACAATAAACATTTTAATGCATGGAAAGTCACACAGAAATGTGAATCTGAGGAAGAGTTAGTCAGTCAAGAGAAATGTTTAGGTAAGCCTCCATTCACACACTACAGGGCAGGCAAAGGTCCATCCAAATCTACTCTTTAGAAACTCCTTGGACCCCTCTTCGATTTAATTCTGGTGACACACATGTTCTTACCTTACTGCCTGCCCTACCTGAAGCATAGCAATCTTATGAAACTTACCTCCTTTGGTGCTTACCTCCCTTGGTGCTTACCTCCTTTGGTTTGCTTTGATAAGCCATTGGTCACAGGAGTCACAGCAAATGGTTAGCTATTATAGCTTCCAAACTGGCTAAAACTCTGCCTTATCCACTTTGTCCTGACTCAACGATTATGAATAAATTGGTTCTTTAAACTCTGCGATTTTGTAATGAACAAATTGTAACTGGAAATTTACATTGTGTCATATCAAGAAAAAACTAATCAAACTAATCTGTAGAATCCTATATGAAGTTAAATGTAATTTAAAACAGAAACTTCACCAGTAAGCAAACCAATATAAAGAAAACTAGAAGAGACAGCAGAGGTGGGCCCGGTAGACTTAAATTTGACTGTCGGCGACCTTTCACAATATAAAAATTATGGTCGTCCCAGACTCGGATAGAAAATTACCCGGCTGCAGACAGCATAAGCGATCCGTAGCTCCTAGACTCGGCCGTACATAAACATGCTGTATAATATTAGTAGGCTGCCTCGTGTAACAACACAAAACTGAAACATTAAACTTACTTTTCGTTTACTTTTCAATCACGACTTTAAATCACTGTTAAAACATAACTTCGTTATGTAATATTGATTTCAACTAGCTCATAGTTTAAAAAAAACTAATTTCATTCAAGTAGACGATTTCGTAATAACAATTTCCCAACATCCAATTCATCCAAGTTTGCTTCCACCGGGTGCGTTCTATTTCAGTCTCGGATGCTGCCGAATGTCTCGCACTTGCGATCGCACTAACACGAAGGTTAGCGCACAATAATTTGATCGTAAGCGTAATCAAAAACTCCAAATTTCTAATGCCCCACTCAAAAACTAAGCGCGGGACGTCGGCTTATTCACAAGCGCTGCGTCGAGTTAGAGGGGTTGTGACCGGTTGTCCAACGAGTAGTGAAAAGGAGGGCAGAGTCCGGTTGCCACTTGCCAGAAGGTCAGAGGAGGCAGGGTAGCTATTAAGACGGGTGTAAATGTAATGTAAATGTAAATGTAAATCTCCGAAATTTCTCAGCGCCACACAAAAGCCACGTCAGGGAGACCAGCTTATTCACCGGGTGTCATTTAGGTCAACGACCTTTTAGGTCCTTGAATTAGAGGGCCAAGGATAAGTGAGTCTGGGTAACAAACAGCGCAAAACTATAAGAATCTCTGTTGTTGCAAGTAAGTAAGTAGCCTTTATTGGCACATGACAAGTGCACATGCATTACATGTATAGCCTACAATGATTAGGCCTACATACATATTAAAATAACAGGCACTGATTATAAAGTCACATATGAACGTCTAAATATGATTAAAGATACAACGACACTCACTGACAAAACTGCTTTTTAACAATTTAGATTTAACAAGAGGCAGCATGAAAGGATGTCCTCTCTTGTGAAGTGAGTACTTGTCCTCACGAGGAGGTGGCAAGAGCTGATCGATGAATGCAGTGGCCAAACAACTGCGATTTCTGGAAGAGCTTCCTGTCTGCTCGAGCAATATATATAAGCTCTTCTGCAGTATGGCTCTTCTCACATAATTGCGAGCCTTTTTAAGAGCTGCATTAATGCGCGCAATGTCATGTGGGTGAGAAATCCATACATGAATCTTGAAAAATGACGTCGAGATTCGAGATATCATGTCTTAACTTATTGAGAAGGAAATATCGCTGGTTTATTAGACTAAGAATGTAGTTAATATGGTTTGAAAAAGAAAGGTTTGACTACGTAGAATGAAAACAGTATTAAAACGTGTACAGTAGGCTCCTGCAAACAATAACTACCCGTAAAATTCAAACAGTCAAATCCATTTTCTTGTAGCAATAATTTCAGTTTGTGAAATGAAATCGATGTACCGCATAATTATTCATAGGAAACGCGCGGAATCAGAATCTCGAGATTTCTACAGCGTTCTCTCAATATTATTAACTAGCTGGTTTACCCGGCGTTGCCCGGGGTTATAGGCCGCCGCCGCCGCCGCCACCACCACCACCACCACCACCACCACCACCAGTTAATGTGAAGTGAAATCTCTACGGCTGCGCCATCTGGCGAATCTTTAGAAATGCGTGCCGGTGACAGAGAATTTTCAGTGAAACACACAGAATCTTCTCGGGTGGCGCCATCTGGCGAATGAAAATAGGTCGACTCGAATTTTTAAGAAGTTGGGGTTTTTGAGAGGTTTTCGCCCGTTTACACCATGGAAGCGGTGAAAACGGGGGACGCGAAGCCTCACACTGGGTGTGTAATGCCCACCCCGAGACAGTAGTGAAGGTTTGGAGTGAAAAGGTCGAAAGGTGTAGAAATGCACCCCGGTCAAAGATCGCTGTGACAGAGGGACAGACAGACAGACAGAGTCTTTGCTTTATTTATATAGATATTATTATCTAGACCTCGACACCTGCTGACCAAATTAAGCGCTTAGAAATCATGCCTTATTGACCTGAAAACGGCTATATTTCTGGAAATGTTGCTTCAAAGATAATGCGTTTGCCAGTTTTGTTTCTGATTTTCGAAATCTTGCTCAGTCATCATCTAAGAATGGTTACCACACTTGATTGAATTATGTAAGTAAGTAAGTAAGTATGTCCTTTATTAATCCAACTGCTAACCGCACTTTTGTTTACACATGTTAATCATGTCCAGTGTTAAAGTTATATGGCCTAAATCTCGGTGTAGTTTGTCCTGATGTTGTCAAACTACAGTATAACATCACAATCATGCAGATTTGCTGTTCTGATTAATAATCCGTTTCTCGCAGTTATATCATAATTATTTTGGTTTGTGCTACGTACATTGATCGCGAATAAAAGATAGGGCCTAACCTTTGTATAGGATAACTCAGTACCAGATAGCGTAAAAGAGCTGCGTTATGCCATACGAACGGTGAGAACTGTTCAAAAATAATTAATGCCGACGTCGCCAGCCTTTGTTAGACCTACCATGTTATGGTATCGCAACTGTGGGAACCCAACCTCCAGCCTGAAAAAGAAGAACCCTTCATTCATTATAAAATGGGAAACGATGGGGAAAGACGGGGAAAGTGACATTTCTGTTAGGCTATCTGCGGGTACTCGGCCGACATTTGAAGTTACATCACTGTGACTTAGTGACGTTTATCGATTTAAAATATAAGCTTATTACGCCGAATTTACAGACAAAGCGTCATTTCCTTCAGAGCTAAATCCGTCCCGTGAAATTACGGATAATGGGATTGTGTGACATAATAGCTTACCGTTACTATATTAAATATATGCGCTAAATAAATTTCACTGCGCGGTATTTAGTGGTGGTGCTCTACGTTCTGCTTCAGTGTTTTTGCGAATAAAATTTTGAAAATCAGTTTCAATGTCAACTAGAAGAGTAAAATATAATTTTAAAACGGGCGAAAATGTCCTTTGTTTTGAACCGGATTCATCAAAGGCTAAAGTTTTATATGATGCCAAGGTGAATATCTCCCGCTTATTACTGCGAGAAATTATCAGTAAGCAAGGATGTGCGTCAAGTTTAAGCAAGGAGGCTAGCGAGTTTCAGTTTCCGTGCCGAATGAAAATACAGAAAACACGAGGCTTAGATAACTGACAAATTACAACAAATAGGCGTCTTGATGGCTTTTGCTGGCACAGCAAGCGAACTTAATATCACTTGTGAAATTTTGTGACAATACAGGGAATAATAATAATATAGATTTGATTGCCGTAGTTCGTAGATAGTCCAAAAATAATCGATGCAACGAATCCGAAGCACTTTGAAATGAGTACTAACTGTAATTTTGGACACTGTTGCTTTCTTTTTATTCTGAATCAACTTGAATTAAAACACAAATAGCATGCTGATATTTACGTAAAATGTCAGTTATTGTAATACCCATATGCAGTGCACATATCTTCATTTTCAGTTGAATCTGTCATTTATTTCCCATCTCCTGCTGTTTATGGTCCTCAATCAGTTGATCTATTGTAGGCTGTTTATCATAATCGTAATCTCCAAATATAGCACTACACTCAAGCTAAGCGCAGGGCACCAGCTTCTTCACAAGCGCTGCATCATATCAGAGGGGTTGTCCAGAGATTGATGTCCAGTGGAGGTCCAGGTCCGGTTGCCAGAGAGACCAGAGAGAGGAGACAGAGCAGCTGCTTAGGCAGGTTTAATTAAGGATGAACAAATATAATAATTATTAAATTAAGTAGTCACTGTTACCTTAAACTAAGCTTGGTTGTAACAGAAATTATGATGATATGTGGTACATCTGGATCTAAAGTTTATTTCAACTTTATGACATTTACTTACGCATCTTTGAGTGTCGAAACATTGACCCATAGCAGTAGAACCTATTTAGTACTGATATCGTTACAAGTGTAGTACTTAGTCAGTAGCCACATTTGTGATGCTAAAAGTACTGATTATTATATTTTCAAAATTTTTCTTTTCAATTAGATTTTAGATGTCTCTGTGTCAACAGATAAGAAGGGAAAGCGAAAGCCATCTTACTTGATCCACTTCTTAGGATGGAATAACAGGTTAATTTTTTTAAGTTTTAGCTGTAATTTTTTACATTACATTATACTGGATCTATGTGTTAGATTGATCATCTGTGCTAGTTGTTAGTGCTTAGTAGGTTAATATTTTTCATTAAAATGGTTACTTTGATATGGTGGACTAACCATGAGATACTTAAAATGCACTATAACCTGTTGGTTTAAGTTTTTACTGTCTGATTAAAGAGAGATTTGAAATCTGACTTGTAAGAAACTAATCTATAGGAGTCGCACTACAGTCGTGTGTTAGCGTGCACGCGTCAAAGCAGCTTTTATGTTTGTTGTCTTTTCAGCTGGGATAGAGTTGTTCCAGAGAGCTTTCTGCTAAAGAACACAGATGACAATCGAGTCTTAATGAAAAAGTTGGAAACTATCAGCCAACGAATGTAAGCGATTAAATGAATAATGGAATCCATGAAACTAACCGTATGTTTGTATGACTGTATGTACCATATTTTCCCGAGTATACATCACTCCCTACTATAAGTGCTTATACACCATAGGCTGCTTCTCAGTCTGCAGCTTGTTTTGGTGTGCCATTCACTGATGCCTTGTGCATTAGACAGTGGCACAATAGAAGTTACTAATTAACAATAAGTTGGAGTGATGCAAAAATGGCAGAATTTTTGTAAAGCCAATACATTCATGGCTTAATACATTCTTAGCATGTCACATACATTATTTACATGTCATACATTCTTCGCATGTCACATACATTCTTTGCATGTCACATACATTTTTTGCCTGTATCCGGCCACATTGGTCCTAATTTGCCTTCTATGTCATTTTATAGATTATTTTGTCTAAGTGTATTTATTCTGCAATTTCTGACATGTTGGAGTTTACTATTGCTAAGTGTGTGTATCAGATTCTTTGTTTCTGCTGCAAATTTTGTACGTTTGGACGGTAATTTGTTTGCATGGCGTATGTGACTGCATGAGGAGGGATGTACTTCTGTATCAGATTTAAAGACTGCAACCTTTTTGACTTCGTGGACCACTAACATATTATTCTTGAAGCCGACGGCTGCACCAGTAAACTCAAAAGCAATGACTAAAATTGATTGAAAATTATTGACTGTATTAAAAATTATTATGGCATAACGAATAATAGCATGTATGTATGCCTTTGTATGGCATGCTTTATATTAGTTCAGCGCCAAAAAGTATATAAATAAATGCAAGTAGGCCAGTGACTGTATGGCATGCTTTATATTAGTTCAGCGCCAAAAAGTATATAAATAAATGCAAGTAGGCCAGTGACTGTCTTTTACTTCATATTTTACACAAATTGCAAAACTTTAGCGAACTTGGGTGGGCCATTTAAAATTAGCCTGCAGGTCACATGCTGCTCCCGGGCCGCATGTTGGACAGCACAAGCATACGCCATCTGCAGTCAGGTAATTTTCATCTTGACTGAGCAGGAGTGATGCGGGCCTTTGGAGTGACCTTTGGAGTCACAGGTGCACTTCGATCAACCAGCAGGCAACGGCTAATATTCCAATTAGTCAGGCAATAAATCAGTTGATGAGTTTATATAACCTTAAAATGAAGACAGAAAGTCTTTAATTATTTGTTTTCATTAATTAAAGACACTTTGCACAGAAATTGAACCAAAGTACCCTAATTAAAAATGTTTAAAACAATCAAGTCCTGAATGAATAAAAATAAGTCAACGAACTTACCGTATGAATGAAGGAAATCTGTTTCCATTTTAGAAAGTCAAACAAACTTCGCATGAAAAAAATCGACTCTGTCCTTGCGAGGTTCTTCCAGCGTAGACCGGGAACAGACGGCAAATCTTCGAATTCAGTAACAGCCAATGAGGAAGAGAATACAAGCAGTGGCGAGGATGATGAAGAGGATGAGGAGGACATAGATGCGGTTGAATCTGAAAATGAATCATTTAATATGGACGTGGAAAATTCAGTAACTCAGGTTTTTACAGAATTTCAAGTGATGAAGATTTATAGAATTGCAAATTAGGGGCTATCCATATATTACGTACACAAAATCCGGGAAAATTGGACCCCCTCCCCCCCTGTTCGCAAGCGTACTTTCTTCCACCACCCCCCCCCCCCTGAGTACGTACTTTTGACGCACCCCCCCATGACCAGCTGCAGAAAGTGTCTCCAGGCAGCCTGTCTGCACTTTAGGCCAGATTATTGAAGGGCCAATATAGACAAATTATAGGTGTCGTTCACAGCACAGAATAACTGCACATGGCTTGTATATAATGTAATAAAATGCCATGGGACGACTATGGGATAATACAGAGTTATAAATAGGCTAATGTGGACGTCATAATTAGAAATTTATTTTGGGTACGTACACATTTTGTTACCCCCCCTCCCCCCCCGTTCGCACCCGTACGTAAAATCGCCAAAATCCGACCCCCCTCCCCCCCTAAGTGCGTACGTAATATGTGGATGACCCCTTATTCTGGTACAAATTTGAGGTTTTGGTTTCAGTTTCTATGTGTATGTACTGGATATTTATGTATGTTTGTGTGTACAATATGTGTGTCAAGACACTTGAATAGCATATTTAAGTACTGGATAACTCGCAGAAGAGCTAACATGTGACTAGCTGACCACTCTAAACAAGTGCATTGTAAGGCTGTTTTTCAAGCTGTCTTCTATTTCTGTTTGTTTATGTTTCGTTTAATGAGGACTAGCAAAAATCAGCAACACATGTTTTACACAGAATTTTCAAATATAGTATCATGATAGTGTTCAGTTTATGTTTTGTTTGTTTTTCATCATTTAATTGTTTTATTAAAATCAGTTTCACAGACTAGCCTGTATGCTCATATATGGGTCATTCCACGTCAGATCAACACAGTGACCCGGCATCACCATCTCAGATTTTGATGAAATTTGGCAAGGTGATAGAACTCAATGAGAAATGCTCAAAACCAAAATTTTAGATTTTTTGGTCAACCGGTGTCCGAGATATGGGTCATTGAACCTCGACCCAAACGGTCCGATTTACGCTGACCGGACGAGGGTTAAACTGCTGTATCTCAGCTCCTATTGCACCTAGACACAAAAGTAAGATACCAAATTAAAGCTGTGTGAATGCTCTATATGGGCAAGGCATCTAGAAATAGTTATTTTAAGTAAACAAAAAAAATGTGAGCATCTGTAACCTAGTAACCCTGACCCAGGTCACTTTGTACTCTCATAATTTTATGAGCTTTTATCCATTGAAAGATCTCATTGTTCTAAACAACTGGTGAAAATTTCAGAGTGGGATCTTCTATAGTGTTTTTATTATGATTTTTTGAATAATCACACAATGGTGCGAATCGCGCTGTACATCAAGGTAGACTATTGCTAGTAACCCTGACCCAGGTCACAATGTACTCTTACAATTTTATTAACTTTATCCATTGAAAGAGGTCATTGTTCTAAACAACTGGTGAAAATTTCAGAGTGGGATCTCTTATAGTTTTTTGTTACAAATTTTTGAACATTTGTCCACTTGAAGGCTCAAATCGCGAATACTGTTTTAGTTTTTCATTCAGTGCTGTGTACACAGATATTTTTATCATGAGCAAAATGATATTATTTGCCCACACATGATGCTGAACAAAACAATACTGAAGATTTACCTATTCATTTACCTAGTCACTCCACTGGAATAATCTTCAAGCAACAATTCACCCATTTGTTTGCTATTATAAAGTGCAGAACGATGACGGTGTAAGCTCTGTGCAGCACGTAAGCTTTGTTGTAATTTCAGAAAGCAACACACATGACACAGTAGCAGTTCATCTATTTCAGAAACAGCTCATCAAATTTCTTACTGAACATATTGGAAAGCCGCAGAAGGTGATCTATTTCTCAGACGGTTGTGCTGCACAGTATAAGAATCGAAAAAACTTTGCCAATTTGTGTTGCCATGAACTTGATTTTGGCGTGGCTGCCGAATGGCACTTTTTTCCTACATCTCATGGCAAGGGCCCATGCGACGGAGTAGGTGGAACCGTCAAGCGCCTTGCTGCACATGCCAGTCGGCACAGGCCATATGACAACCAAATTATGACACCACACCAGTTGTTCCTCTTTGCAAAGGCAAACATTCCATCAGTCAATTTCTGTTTTGCTACCTCAGAGGAATATGAGCAAGAATTAGCTTTGTTGAGCAGCAGATTTGAGTACCGGTATACACTTACAGTTGCTGGAACTCGCAAACTCCACTGCATTCGTCCTGTATCAACAGAGCAAGTGGAAGTGAAAAATTCTCAAATACCCACGAGTCCAGAGTTGAACGTGTTTTACAGTCACTGGCTGATACTGACCTTCAAGCTGTGAAATTTGAAGACTTGAAGGGTTACGTCACTGCTAAGTATGATGGCCACTGGTGGCTATGCTGTGTAATGATGACATTTTCTGAGCAGAATGAAGTGGAAATTAACTTTCTGCATCCACACAGGCCTGCTCGATCTTTCCATTATCCACGTCCAAGTGATCTGGTAATATCTTGTGCGGATGTACTGACAGCAGGACTTCAACCAACAACAAGCACTGGGAGGGCATATACACTGAGTGCTCATGAGGTGCAAGCTGGTACAATAGCACTGGAAAGACAGAATATCTAGCTAGTACTGAAACTTGGAGGACAGTGAAAGCTGATTTGACAGCTGAATTGTTAATGTTATTAAAAATTATATTCTCACATTATCAAAGCCATATTCTACCTTGATTTACGACGTGATTTGCGCCATTGGATGACCATTCAAAAAATCATAACAAAAAAACCATTGGAGATCCCACTCTGAAATTTTCACCAGTTCTTTAGAACAATGAGATCTTTCAATGGACAAAAGTTCATAAAATTATGAGAGTACAAAGTGACCTGGGTCAGGGTTACTAGGTTACAGATGCTCCCATTTTTTTGTCTACTTAAAATAACTATTTCTAGATGCCTTGCCCATATAGAGCATTCACACAGCTTTAATTTGGTATCTTACTTTTGTGTCTAGGTGCAATAGGAGCTGAGATACAGCAGTTTAACCATCACCCGGTCAGCGTAAATCGGACCGTTTGGGTCGAGGTTCAATGACCCATATCTCGGACACCGGTTGACCAAAAAATCAAAAAATTTTATTTTGAGAGTTTCTCATTGGGTTCTATTGCCTTGCCAAATTTCATCAAAATCTGAGATGGTGATGCAAAATTTAATTCAAAAGTGTGTTGATTTGACACGGAATGCCCCATATGTGTATTTTATTCTAGATCAATTGTTACAAAAGACATGAATTATGTGTGTTGTAGAGCTCAAATGCAGACTCTTCTGATGTTACAGATGATGATGAAGAGTCAGAAGTGAGTGGCAGAGCTCTATTTGATTTATGATTTTATATTTCCTGGTAAACTTTATCTAACAAATCTTATAACCCCGATTTGGGATAACTCATCTGTAAGCTACTGACATGCTAGCCTGAGCATAGAGTTTACATACACAATTAATGTAATGACACAGCAGAATGTTCGCCTTTGAAAGAAACCATAATGCGCAAACTCAATTTTAAAGCTAGACTCTTTTAAAGACAAGAAGTAGGGATTATGCTTTGGTTTAATGTTCACTGCTTTGCCATTAGCATTTAGCTTTAACCAGTACATGGAGAAAATAAAACACGAGGGCGTCTGTCTATCCTGTCCATTATCAAACCTGTTGGCATGCCATCCAACGGGTTAGACGCTGGCAATCCAAAATGTTAACTATTGATAATTAATCCAGCATGTTAACTGCTAAACTTCTGCATCAATCGAATTTGAAATGCATGCATGTTGTGTGTTTCCCTGTATTGGTCTGCCTGATGATGGCTTCTTTTTCTTAGACAAATGATGAAAACGTCAAACGTGAACCAGTTTCCTTAGATTTGTCTGAGCCTTTGAAACGAAAACTAGAAAGAGACTGCTACCTGATTAAACGACAGAAAAAAGTAAGTTTCGATCACAAGTGTTTAAATGATTGATGTTTTTTTACAGAATTTTGTGAATATTTCTTTCTTGGTGAGGAAAATGTATAATTCAGTATCATGTCATCCGTTTGTTGATTTCCTGATGTGTCTCGATCCTTAAGTGATGGCTTTTCTCTGAAAAATATTCTGTTAAATTTTTGTTATTATTTTTGTTATTATTATTATTATTATTATTATATGACCCCTTGGGGGCTTAGATATTAATTTGTTGGTATGTTATTTCTAGGAAATCAATTATTATTATTATTATTATTATTATTATTAAATTATTATTACTATGAGCAACATCATTATCGCGTGGTGTTGCGTGCATCTTCTCGTTCAAACTCTTTAACTCTGCTCCATCAGCTGCATTGGCTTCCTGTAAAATTCAGAATTAGATTTAAACTGGCCTGCTTGACATTTAAAACCCTCACAATGCGCACTCCTACCTACCTTCAACCACTACTCTCTCCTTACATCCTGCCATGCAGTCTACGGTCTTCGGTTATGGGTCTTTTGGTTGAGCCTAGATGCAGCACTGACATGGGCTCTCGTGCATTTCGTGCTGCAGCCCCCAAGGAATGGAACCGACTACCAATGCTTATCCGTTGCTCGACCTCTTATTCTTCCGTCAAGAAACGCCTCAAAACTCATTACTTCTCGCTGGCTTTCAAACAAATGGATATCTAATTGCTCTTCACCTGGCGGTTGACTAACACGCCTCAGATTCGCATTTCTGTGTGACTTTACGCGCGTTAAAAATTTTTGTAATAATAATAATCATTATTTGTAATGAGTAAATAATGAATTCACCTCAGCATCAATTTGTACTGAGTATTTAACGAATTCATATCAAAAGCAAGGAAAAGGTCCTTCTTTTCCATTGTGGGCAAATGAATAAGAGAGAGAAGGGTCCCAAAAAGCCAAGTGGTAATGATTTTCCAAGATATGAAAAGATATACCAACTTGCACAGAATCTGCACTTTGGCTTTGGAAGGATGGGACAAACAACTGGCCAGATAAGACATACTGTAACATTTGCTTGCAGAAATGTTTTTATCCTTGATTTCTTTCAGCGTTTGAAGTTGCCTGCTGTTCCAAATGTTGTGACGGTTCTTGAGGGATACCTGAAATGTTTTGCAGTCAATGTTCTGTGTGCCTCTCCTGAAAAACAGAGACTTCAGCACCACCTACGCAGTCAAAAGCAGCAAACACCAGACAAGAGGTTATCTCTAGTCCTTCTGTATTTCATCTGTGCTTTATTCTGAGGGCAAGGTTTTGTAAATAACTACATGTATGTATTAGATGCCTCTAATGACAGTGGTCCACAGAAATTTTATCTGAAATTAAATGAGCATGAGAACCAAACAAAGAGCTGTGTGCTGTTCATAAGTTCTTCAAAGATGCTGTACAAATAGCTGGTTACCAGTACATATACAGTTATACACAAGCTTTCTTAAATTAATGGGGTTATAAGGTACAGTGATCTCACTTTCATTTGGTGCACTGGGATTCAAACCTGGATACTGAGGTAGAAAATTCATTAGCGATATGCCAAGATGTGACAGTGTTCATTAGTTTTCTGTCCAAAGCAAGTCTTTTTCACAAACAAGCAGTATCCTTTCATACTAGTGCACACTGGCAAGTCCTGTGAAGAACCAGTTGTCCCAATTTTTAGGTCTACAGAAGGGAAGTAAACTAGGATATCGGTCTTTTACTGTCAACAGTATTCCTCAGTTATTGGGTGAAAGGATCGTTCGGCTGAAGCACAGGAAGAATTGTACAAGAAAAGTGTTCCGTAAAATTTCTCAAGCATTTACATTTTTATAACTTACAACATCCTCTTGAAATTTGAGATCTGGACCTGTAATATTATATGGTACTGTAATGTTGATAACATATACAATTTTATACATGTAAGAACGTTTCACTGTATTTGAGTTAAGACATATGACACTCTTGCCGATAGCAAATTCGACAATAAATGAGTACACTGATGACATCAGTGGGAAGCAGTGGCCCTCATATGCCGAGGCTAAGAGAACGAAGTTGCTAATGCTTAATACTCGTAGCTGCTCCTTTTTACTTACTTTTAAGTACTTTTTACTTTATATACTGCTCTTTAATGGGCATTACCTTTCATTTGTTTTGAATGGATATGACTTGTTAGTAGGGACCTGCGAATCACAAATTTTCACTCGAATCGAATCTCGAATCGAATCGGGGGTAAAGATTCGAATCGAATCTCGAATCGAATCAGCGGGTACCAGTTTCGTATTAACGAAGCTTGATTGCACAGGCGTACCACAGTATCAATGACTTTTCTGCAGTTTAGATTCAATTAAACTAAACATTAAGCTCTATTAACAGAATTAAAAATAACTCAATTAATTAATTAATTAATTAAGTATATTCTTTGTGCCAATTGCATAACCGCACTTTGGTGTACATACAGCTAAGCGGAGTTTATTACAGAGCTTCTCATTTGTGGCGATCGATCGATCGCTCTCCTTGGTCGCTCGCCTAGCAAAGGTACGGGCGAGCGGTTAATCCCTCGCCTAGCGGAAGGCGTCGCACCGTCGGTCGTCGCTCGATGAGTTTAAGTTAAATTCCAAGACGATGACGGAACTGGAGCCAGACCATTATTTTATTTATCTAATTTACATTACATTAATTTACTTACTTGGGGCAGCGGTGAATGCGTGCCGTGACCTAATGACTGCTGAGTGATCGCTTTAAGCTCATACAATATGATTAGCCATAACAACACGGTCGACACGCCTCATGACTTCATTCGTGGAGTCACTAATTGTATGCAGCTATACAAAATAGGCTATACACAAAAGCTCTAGAGGTCGACCGCGCATCGCTTACATAAATCCAGCCGCTCCAGCGCGATCGATTTTCAAACCGCCTACTATTTTCAAACGAGAAGCTCTGAGTAGGCCTATAGGATTCTAATTATAAACCCTTTTCAGAGGGTTTGCTGTCATCGCGTCCCTCGTTTCACGCAGAAATCTGAAATTCAACAACCAATCCACGCGCAGTAAACAATTAAACCAATTAGTTTAGAACAAATTGCGTCAAGGGCTAATAATTTTTCCGCTCAATGATTCGAAATTTTTCGAATCATGACATCATTTTCGAATCGAATCGAATACCGCCATCCGATTCGTTTTCCAATCGAATATCGAAGCTTCGCAGGTCCCTACTTGTTAGTTTGTATAAACTGTTGAGTTTTGTTACTTTTACATAGCATTCAGTTATGCAAAGAGATGGTTGATGGACTTCGAGTGTTTTTTGACTTCACGCTTCCACTGTGCTTGCTGTACGAAAGCGAAATGTCTCAGTTCAAAGAAGTGACGGAGCAGTCCTTGGCTGACCAGAAGCCACCAAAGACGGGGTAGTTATTGTTTGAACCATTTAATTCTAGAGAAGTTTCTTTGATTCATAGGTTAAATATTTTATGAACAAAATAAAGTGAATCGATTATGAATTGAGGCTCATTTACTGACATTATTTACTGACATTTACTAACATTATTTATTCATTTTATTCTAGAGTTACCAAACAGTACCATTATATTTAAATTTGCTGGCAGAGCTGATTTATTAAAGCTTCACTGGCTACCCATTTTATTCAAACTTTGCTGACAGCTGTTTTATACAAACTACTGACACAGCCATGTTATTCAAACTTTGCCGTTATTCAAACTTTACTGGCAGAGCAGTTTTACACAAACTTCTGAAAGAACCGGTTTCTTTAAAGGTTGCTGACAGAGCCCTTGTATTCAAACTTTCCAGACAGAGCCGTTTTATTCAAATAGCTGACAGAGCTGTTTATTCTAACTTTGCCATCAGTTATTTTATTCTAACTTTCCAGACAGAGCCATTATATTCAAACTTTGCTGACAGAGCTGTTTTATTTAAACTTTGCTGACAGAACTGTGGACAGTAAGCTGAACCCATCGAGTGATCTTCACTCTACACGACAGAAGCACAAAGATGATTTGACTGGAAACGATGACAGTGACGATGCATTTTCTACGCCCAGTGATAATTTGCTGCGGGCCAACATTAAAAAAGAAACAGAGGAACACGAATCACCTGCGCGGAGAGTGACCCGAAATTCTTCTGGCTCGCGGGGAGTCGCAAGAAGCCGGGCTTCTGTACAGTCAGTTAGGACTCCAACAAGAGGTAGTAGTTCAAAGGTTGGTGGAGCAGAGATAGGCGATGATGAGCAGCCACACAGATTGGAGCGTGAAACCCGCCAGAGCTGTGCTCGTGCCCGCCTGGAAGTGGCTTTGCCGTCTGATCCACCAGTGATAGAGGACATTCGATCCTCGCTGCGAGTTCAATCAGCTGTGAAAACGGAACAGTCCGAGGCAACTCATCCGCCTTGTCTGCATTTTGAATCAGAGCCAAGCGAAGTTTCGTCACAAATTTCCCAACTGTTATCTCGGCCAGAGATTAGAGCCGCTTATTCACAAAAGGAAAAGGAAGTGAGTAGCATCTTTGCTTGGAAACTGGTTCCAGAGGAGTTGCAGGCTGAGCAACCTTTGCTTCCGTCTTTCATCTATGGAGCCCATCATCTTCTCAGGCTCTTCGGTTCGTCTGCTTTTTAATTATATTAATAACTAGTTTATTTACTTCATTTATGTTCATATATTTAATAAGCATGGCTATTTAGAAATCCATTAAAGCACAGCCATACATTGCCGCTGGCTACACAAGAACTCTCATAAGTCGTATAAGTAAAATGCTGTGACTTTTCCACACCTTTCTCACTGCTGCTCCAACACATTGTGCTTTCAGTAGTTTTGACTAAATCTCTTTACCACACTCGATGTCCTTGGTTATAAGTGAACTAAGATATGGATATATGTAAACCTGCACCAACTAGCTGGTTTGTACTCTGATGTCACATGTGGTGCCATTTTTTTTACCATAGTTTTGGTCCACTTTAATCAATAGGCCCTGTTTGCTACTTGCCCTGTCTAAAAAAGTCACCATCTCCTGTAGCTCAGCCATGGAGTTCACCAACAGAACAATGTCATCCACATATCTCAGATTTTTAATTCATCATCCTCCTACTTGAATTCCACCGTCATAAACATCCTATTGTGGGAACAATTCATGTTAACCAAATTTGATGCTAAATGCTTATCAACCCTCTAGGAGTCTTAAATGCTATACTTAGGACGATGGCAAGTGTTTTCGCACAGTTTGGCGATATGATCTAATTCCAACTTAGGTGAAGATCAAGGCGTTGGCTGCTTATCGATATTTCACCAATCGGATGACATCTTAAGCCGTAATTGCTAATATGTGTCACTCCGCAACTATACTAATCCATTAACATCCGCCACAACAAATGGCAAATATCTACTGCAGTCTATGTATTTAGTAGGAATAATGTTACATATTATATTCTATTCTGCATTACCATATATGTATATTCCCATGATTGTAAAAGTCCTAGTGTTGAGAAGTGGTAAGGTTGTAAATAACGTAGGTCTTAACTGTCACAGCACTCTAAGCATTGAACATCTCAACCACCACCCAAGCACACCAAGTCTAGGCAAGAAAGTGAAACAAAATGTGACCATTCACTTTGGATGAGCAGAGTCAGATGTTGAAAACAGATAAAATTTCAGTGACATTATTCAAGCTTGTGTTTTGCATTTTCTATGGCGCCAACACATTTTTCATATTTATAGTGATATTATGTGTTATCAGTTTTCGTGGTAAAGGAACTAATTGGTGCTGGAACGGACTAAGCATCCTTTTGTTGTTAATGTTTCTCATTAAGTGTTTTCACGTGAAGTGTTTTCGACTGTATCTAGTCTGTTCCAGTGGTGCCCCTATCTACTCAATTGTGACATCTTGGAGCAAAGTTGCTAGATTCAGATCATCACTTTTTATAAAGTTTTTATAGATTGTTTATAGTTTTAAAAAACTGTGCATTGTCCGTACATGTACATGATTGTATACTGTTTTAGTTCCTCTGCCTGATCTTCTGAGTCGAATGGATATGCCAGCAAGTGTAGAGACGCAGTTAGTCAAACATCTTCAGCTCTTCTT
The DNA here is from genome assembly GCA_963556255.1 of Allolobophora icterica. Classification (NCBI taxonomy): domain Eukaryota; kingdom Metazoa; phylum Annelida; class Clitellata; order Crassiclitellata; family Lumbricidae; genus Allolobophora; species Allolobophora icterica. Next base: position 58,995,994 of record OY744605.1, read on the forward strand.
GGAGTATGTTTGCATTTTATTTGCAATTTCTTTCTCGGATTTCGTCATTAAGTGGATTCTCAATCAGTTATTTTTATTATTGGTGTTGGTGTATAATGCAAAACATTGACTGTCCTGTAGTCTTTAAGACAAGGGCGATTGGGAACCCAACCTTCCAACCACAAGATGTACCGTCTGTTCTTCAAAACGTGGACCCAGAGGTCAGTATAGCTTCGTCATTTGGCAATCAACGCATCAGACGTAAATTTAACGGTGGCATCGCTACACCCCTGTGCACACCTTGCGCACTCTATACACACTGCTGAACTAAAATAAACTAATTGGAAACTATAGGCACGGGGTTTCCAAAGTGGGGCGTAAGAAGCAATATTAGTATAATAGCTACACAAGTTTACAAGGAGGAAGATCAAGGAAGAATGTGAGTCTGCAGTTTTGGGATGGATTGATGTCACTGCTGATTAAAATATTGTTCTGGCTCAAACAAATAACTAGCAGGCTGTAAAATTGTTGGGAGAGCTGAAGTCTAGTTGCATTGTAGATGAAGAATGAAACTTGGCTTAAAGAAGACACCTAGAGACAAATTGCATACTTATTTGCCTTCTATTTCTTTGCTCTGTTGTCTTTTTTCTTAGTCATTTGACGTCTCAGTGTGATGAGCTCTTTCCAGAATCGAGTTATGTGAGCTGAGAGCTGTATCTGAACATTTTGTGAAACAATGGCATCGATGCAGATGCAATGATGAATTCTGAAAGTTATTCTGAACCAGACTGCTTTATATTTCTGTTTTGTAACTTTTGTGGTTTTTGTGTGTGTTTAATTTAATCTCTGTCACACTTTCTGGCCTAAACTTCATGTGCGCTAGTGGTGATATTTTGATAGCATTCAATCAAGACGCAGAACACTTGTGTGCATATTATCTTTTTTAATATTATTATATTTTTCATGTTTATATGTGTTACCCACAGTAGCAATGATTTGTTGATATTTCAAAAACATTTGTTGAGATTCAAACTAGAGACTGGTCCCTAGCAATTTTATTATTATTTAATCTGGTGTAAAAATGATCCTGTGGACTTGAAAATTCTCTGAGGAAAAGAAACTTGTTACTTATGTTCCCAGAGATAATGGTGATGCCTAACTATTTAAAAAATGTCTGTCCAGAGTGTTTATACATGTAGTTACATTGTTACATGTATTCTATTGCAACATTTTGTGCTATAAGTTGTTTGCTACTCTAGGTTGATGTAAATTCAATCTAGAAAACGGTGAGTGTTGTTGTTTAATTATAGTAGTAAATGATGTTAATGTCAGGGGCGCCCGCAGGCTTAAAAAAATTGGACGCACACCTAACAAAAATTGGACGCACACCTCTCCCGTCCCTCCCATCCTACCAGTCCTGTGTTCACCGCTCGTAGTCATACACTGAAAATGACTCAGAGTGACTCATTACAAAATTCAATTTAGACAACATCCCAAATCTTTATCATGTCGTATTGTTGTTTACCAAAAATATCCATGCTATGCCTATTCCTTGTGTGGATTTGATTTGGTGGGTGGACGCACGTGCGTCCGCGTGCGGGCGCCCCTGGTTAATGTTAAGTATGTGAACTAGAAGTTAAATGAACTGTTGTTAAGAGTGAATAATGAACTTATCGATTGTTTTAAGAACAATTAAAAGGCTTGCTAAAGAATAGTAAGAAGCGTTGTCTGTGAGTTTGAGTCTAACAGATGGCATTGGGTGCTTTAGTGCCAGTTTAGCTATCATGAACTGTATGAACTTGAGGCATGACTAAAGTTTCACTAAACCCCATTTAGATCTGTGAATGATTGAATTGACCGATATTGCCCTACAGTGCTGATCTTGCATGCCTACCAAATAACTACGATTTAACTTTTCTGCAAAAACTTGAACAAACATCTGGAACATCGTAAAAATAAATGTTTTGATAATGAGGAAATAAATAATTAATGAGCAATTATTATAGTAGTTCAGTCTGAAAAACAGTTCACCAAGTTATATTGATATGTTGTCACCTTTTGATGACTTGATACCAACGAAGTCTATAAAACTGTTCTATGAACTTCACTCATGTATAACAGAAAACCTCTGGTGTGCATGGCGCCCACAGAGTGGGTAGGCTTCTGGAACCCTGACGGTTAAGAGTTGGTCTTCGGCCTCGCGGAAATATCCACTGATGTCGGGGCTCTGTCCCACCTCTCTGTGGTAGCTTAAAGGCGCTTTCTCAGCCCCCTTGCGGAGAGGTTGAGGAAAAGTGTTCAGTTGACATTTCTGAGTATTTCCACGTCCATTTCGATTCCATCTCTTCTTCCTTCTAATCTAGTCTTCTCTCTTCCTCCTTATCCCTCGCTCACTCCAGGGCAACGACAAAATAAACAGCACAAAGCTACAGACAAACTTACGAGATTTCAAGCCACGCCAGAGGCCCTCTGCCTTATTGAGCTTACGGTTTTTTTTAAGCCACGCCAGAGGCCCAGCAGGTCTACTAACAAACAAAAACCAACGAGCAAACACCATGGGGCAGCTTACAAACAACTACTAACCCACACCAACCAACCGTGCAACACAGAGCCATGCTGCCATAGTGCAACCGTAACATGCATCACTATCCATCCCATCTCGCCAAAGGGCAGAATCATCGCCGCCAGCCACTGATACCTATAGAAACACGGTAAAACGTACCACTAAGGTTAACTTATTATTACACCTTATGACAGAGATCGTATCATCATAGGAAAGAATAAAATACAAGGTTATCCTCGTTTGTCGGAACCGCGCTTACATACATCAGGAAGCTTTATGTTCCAGTCTCAAGTCAACCAGGTCAACGATCATTGTGCTCGGCCATTGAAAATTTCATGAATGCTTCAGCCCTATAATTATAGGCCCTATGCATAGATCTAGGAGTGATCGATGAGGATATAGGCCCCTATGCTTTGTGAAAGAGCCGTGTTTTCAGTTCTGAGTGAAAGACATGATTGTGGAGAGATATAGCAAGAGGTGAAGTTTTGGTGAATTCATAGGATGGATCAGATATTTGGCGTAATTCTAGTGGGAGTTGTTCCAGAGAGGCTCCTAATTTAAAGCTTGTGCATTGCGCTCAGATATTAAATATAGAGTGACCTCATACAAAATGTACTCTATGGTGTAGTCATAGAGACGTTTGCAAAATGGCGAACACATATGTGGAATACGCTGATTCTGACGACGAAGAAAAGCGACTGAATCTTTTAGATGTCATCGAAGAGAAAAACCGAGCAGCAAACAAGGTTCTGATAAGTTTATGCTACCGAAATGTTTTCACAATTCTTGTAGTGATAATTTTAAAACAGACCTTTACAATCAATGTTTACATGGATCATCCCCAACGATTGCGTTGTTTACCATCGGTGTCACAAAATAGAGTATCCCCGAAAATTATATCCTTTAGCAGAATGGAGTATCCGGCCGGATTAATGTGAACGCCAGGTACTATCCCCCTTGTGCGAAAATAACCCCATGAGTTGTACGAAATTATCTCTCGTCAAAAAGTATCCCCCGGCAACATAGTTACAAATTGTGCGAATTAAGTCAATTTAGAACTATGTCAGTCGTAGTCATGG